>JAQIUQ010005977.1:0-112500 GCA_030378365.1 Hybognathus amarus | reverse complement strand
GTAGCACAAATTGAAAGTAGTTACAAAAAAAAAGAGCTCTGCCATATAAGTCCACAAGAGCACAATTGGGACACTGGGAGTGAAGGCTTTAAATTTGTTGGGTCAAGTGGGATTTAAAAGTCACATGATCCAATCAAAGTCAGGGCTAAACATGTTGTATGGCCAAGGAGTTGCTTCCTGTCTGTCTGATTGAGGACACATCTACTAAAACAGTTTGGATTTAAGCACACAGCCATAGCCGTTGTTGCGAATAAGTTGTATCAACACTTTTGTTCATACCACGATCATGCTAGCACATTATGAGGGACCTGGAAAATGAGCATGTGATTTTGTTATTTGATATGCATTCAATTACTGGTCATTTCAGGTGCTGTATTCTCTATTACATCTGATACAGCACTATATTCTAGAGACTTGCAAGTGGGGCTTTTAATCCAGAATCTCATTAACAATACCCAGATCAGGCCATGCAAATCTGATTTACCCAAATGAAATAACCCTCCGGGCAAAGAATCTGATTGGCTGAATGCTAAAAGGTCATTGCATCTGATTAGCTGGAATTTCTGTAAGGAATTTTCCTATTGGTTGAGAAAGACGTAGGGTGTGTGGTTTACAAATAAATAAATGACCTTGAGGAATCTGTTGTGCAAAGGAGCTGTGGGAAATGTGACATCTATTTATTTTTCTCTGTCATGTATACTCATTTTTCATCGACTAGAGGTCTCCACTGAGATTAAATATCTATGAGAAGCTGAGTTTCCATAGATATTCCATAGAGTTTCCATAAGACCTCAAGTCAATGAAAAATGAGCATATAAAGATATGTAATATTGATGAAGAGATTTGAGAGCTGAACACAAAATGAAACAAATTAAATTGTGATACTGAAGACCCATTGAGATACAGAAACAGAGCTGCTGAAGGTTGAATGCACAGAACATTCGTCTGTCATGACACTAGGTCAAGTGAGTAGTGCACTGGGTCAGTGCACAAGGAAATAACCAAAGCGGATTTAAGTTCTACTCGTTAATATCACTGCCTTGGATAAACCGTTTAAACAAAGTGAAGGGACCAGTACACAAACAAAGCTTGTGTCATACGTATATGTTCATAGTATTTCTTAGGTAGAATTACATGTTTATTTTGACATGTTAACAGAACAAGAAAGAGAAAAGAGATACACATGCAGTGACACACAACTCTATTTTTCATACTATATACTAGGAGGTAATGTAAAAAATGCACAAAAAAAGTTCTGATATTGAGACTCAAAATAGTATACTATAACCCTTCTTGAAAATATAAATGCAGCTATATATGTTTATATAAAAAAACATTAATAATATGTGGGGGAAACAAATCTACAATTGTAGATACAATAGATAGATAGATGATAGATGATAGATAGATAGATGATAGATAGATATAGATAGATAGATAGATAGATAGATAGATAGAATAGATAGATAGATAGATAGATAGATAGATAGATAGATAGATAGATAGATAGATAGATAGATAGATAGATAGATAGATAGATAGATAGATAGATAGATAGATAGATAGATAGATAGATAGATAGATAGATAGATAGATAGATAGATAGATAGAGATAGATAGATAGATAGATAGATAGATAGATAGATAGATAGATAGATAGATAGATAGATAGATAGATAGATAGATAGATAGATATCATATATACAGATATTTAAAAATATAGGCTATTATTGTCAAGTTATGTTGGCAGAATAGCTGAGGGAAGAGACACAAATTAGGCCTACTAACTACACTTCCAAATTTAAAAGAAATAATCATTAATCGCAACTTTTACCCCAAAATAAACACAAAAGTGAACACAAAAGACGACAATTTAAATAATGTTTGTTAGACAGTCGACGGTAGACATTGGCTTCCATGGTCTTTCTTTCCCTACTATGGAACTCAGCCGTAAACTATTTGATTACCAACATCATTTAAAATATCTTCTTTGTGTTTAATAGGAGAAAGAAACTATTACATGTTTGAAAAAACTAGACAAAATTTTTGGGTGAAAAACCATCGACGCTTTTGAACACTTTCACGGTCTGTGTTGTGACTGCTGAAAGTCCCGCTGAACACCATTAGGGGGCGCGCGGCTCATTGCTCATTGTTGCACCCGCTAGTGTGTTATGTATGTGAGGTTGAGCGTGTGTTTATGTGAGTGTGTGTCTGTCCGTGTGACTCGTAATATGTGTCAAGAGAGTGAGAGGAGACTTCTCTATGTAGGTGACTGAAGCTAATGTGTTTAACATAAGAGGTCAGAAAGACAGATCTGTCGAAGTAACAAGTTTTGATCTGAATCCCGCTCCACAATAACGGCACTTATGCGAAAGTAGAGGATTTTGTGAATAAAACAAAGATTTGTCAAGGGAACTTCTGTCAAGAGGGGAAGGAAATAAGCTGGACACGTCAGAAGAGGATATTTATTTTGGGAATCGTAATATGAAAAAGGAGCAGGCCGAGACATTAGGTTTTGTCCCTCAAAAAGAGATCGTCTACAACAAACTTCTCCCGTACGCAGATAAACTAGACCGCGAATCCAATGATATTTTGGCCCAGATTAAAGGGAACTTGGGTCGGGCTGTCCAGTTCCGTGAGTTATGGCCAGGAGTTTTATTTTGGACCCGGAAACTATCCACGTGAGTATATTCAAGACTCAAATGTTCAAAGATGTGACAATTGAACCTGGTTTGTTAATAAACAGCAGGGACAGCTGAGTGACTCAGGTAGCTTGTAGCCGTTAGCTCGCGAGCTAAAGGCTAAGTGCTAACGTTACCTGAGTCACTCAGATGTCTGCATATACGTAAACACCACATATCTATCTGCTAGCACTTCATAATGACCTTTCATAATATTGAGTGTAATATTTCGTTGGGTCTAGTTTGTCAGAGTGTCTTTAGTCAGTAAAAAGTCGGCAAACGGGACTGTTGTAAGCTCATTTCTAAGCTAATCAGCTAACGGAGGCTAACATTAGTGCTGGATAAGCAGTTGCCACATGCATCACTGCAACTAGTGGTTGGATATGGAGTCTTTAAAAAGATATCTGACTGCATTTCAATATGTTTCTTATTAAAAATTAAAGTGATTCATGGTTAGTTTTCACCTTGTTGAACAACAGACAGAATGATATGGGACTTTATTTTATGGTTAAAATACCCTGATTAAAGGTCAGATAAAGGGTATAACGTTATTGTTTTATTAAAATACCGCATGCTTACGTTTTAGATTTATTTTTTGACGATATCATAATGAAATAATTGTAAATAAGTGTTAATCTGTGTCATATAGTTAATGAGTCTTTCATGAGTTTCTTGTGCATGCTGCGTAACATTTAAATGGGACTCTTCGTATGATCAACTTATATGATCACACGTATAAGTGTGTTACTACAGTGGCTTTGCTCCTACACGGAGCCCCTGTAGAGTTTGTATTATGCAAAATACCTGACAGTCTCTCTGCTTAAATGGGCACTGTTTACAAACCTAAATTTCGTATCCATTTGGCCTCTTACCTCATCATCAGATTAAATTCAAGGCCGTGAAAAAGTGTTTCCTAAAGGGCTTTGTATTTGCAGCCAGGGCGGGCATGTTGATTAAACTGTAATCTACAGTTTAGTGAGTCATTCGAACCGATTCAGTGAAAGAGTGAGTGTTCCGTGTTTGATTCTGACCGATGACCCCACTGCGTCAGTATGATTGTCAAACTAGATGATTCATCAATGAGTCCATAATCGTTTTTGAGTGCAGAGCGAGTATAAGGCAAAATTGTTGTCTGTTAGGCTTATTTATGCATTGTTAATGCATCTATCTATCTATATATCTATCCATCTATCTACCTACCTACCTACCTACCTACACACCATCTCTAGGATAAATATTGTTGTAGTTCAATGGGATTTTTTTGTGTGCCATACAACAAAAAGGCTCCAATGGGAATAGGTGTGAGCTTTTATCATTTAGTTGAGTGTTTTCAAAGGCTCTCGTCTCTTATATAAATCTGTTTTGATGACCCGTTTCAATCATTTTTTGTTATGCTAGCCTGACTCGGCTTTTTTCAGACACACAGCGCTCTCTGTTTTTCTCATGATCATGTCTCCGTGCTTACGTGGTTAGTGATAAGGTCAGAATTGCTCCAACAGATAACTGATTGCCATATGTGCTTCCCTCCCAAACAAAAGTTTTCCACCCAGTGCTTTCTGAACGTTCCCTGTAATGTGTTATGAAAGTGAGCATCCACCACACCACACCACATTTTGTTGTTTATCACTGCTTTATTGTGGTGATTTTAAGATAAAACTTAAAATTATGTAATTATTAGGGCTGTGAAATGATTATTCACGATTAATCGCATCCAAAATAAAAGTTTGTGTTGACATATATATGTGTAGTGTGTATAATTATTTGTATATAGATATATATATAATACATATATTGCATTATATGTTTAAGAAAAAGTGTTAATATATCAAATATTTATATTTATGGATAATATTAATTTTGTATAAACATATAAAGTATATACATGCAAATATTCTTAAATATATACATGCATGTGTGTGTATTTATATATACAAAATAATTATACACACTACACACACATATATTATGTAAACACAAACTTTTATTTTGGTTGTGATTAATCGTTTCACATTTTAGAAATAGTGTGCCTTCTGCTGACTATGTACTGTACTCTAGAGAATATGCAAGTTTTTCTTTTCTGAATCATGATTTTCCTCTCCTGTTCTCTGTTTTCCACTTCGTATGACATGTTCTCTGCCCCCTGATAGGTACCTTCGGCTGTACGGGAGGAAGTTCAGCAAGGAGGACCATGTGCTCTTCATCAAGCTTCTGTACGAGCTGGTCACCATCCCCAACCTGGAGATCAGCATGATGCAGAGCTTTGCACGACTCCTTGTCAACTTGCTGAAGTATGTGAAAGTGTCCCCAACAAACACCTGACCATTGTCATAATTGAACACAAAATTCAGACCATGATTAATCCATGCTCTACAGTGCAACCAATTCAGTCGTATTTGCGATTGAAAACTGAAAAAAGTTTTTAGGAGCACCAGTGCGACTCACCTGATCAGGCCTGGTTCTATGGCAGTGCACCCTCAGTTGAAACTAATAACAGCATATTAGCCAAATAGATTTAGCAAATGCCCCAGTGCAATTTGTGGTTGCACACTGAAAAGCGTGTTGAGTGAACGTTTTTGTAGCGTTAGGAATGTAGTCAATCACAGACATATCTGTTGATTTCTTGAGAAACAATGGCCAATCAGAGGTGTTTAAGTTAAAATCCTCTCACAGCTCAAAACGCTGGAGTTTGTTCGGTGCTGAGTTATGCAAGCTTGAGAATCCTCTCATTATACAAACAAAGTACAGGCATGATGTAAATAAGAGATTCATTGTGCAGTGTGAACAACATCATTGTATAGGGGAACTTTGTGGGATTGCAATCAACTGAGACGAGTGACAGCTTTTTAATGATTATAAAGGGGAGTTTGCAAATATAATACTGATTTTATACAACAATTTAATAAACATTAAGTTTATATTAAGTGACTTGCCGCTGCGAATATCTCAGAGCAAACACAGATGTTTTGTTTATGAATGAATCTGCGTTTTCAAACGAACCTATTAAAGGAGAACTCCGGTGCAAAATGAATCTTTGGTCTAATAAAATATCGCTACCCAGTCAACCGTTCTCTCAAATTTGTTTTCATGATAATCGAATGTAAAGAGTTTTATCTCTAAAAACTGTTTAGCATATAATGCTAGTACTGAGGGCATTTACTAAGTAAAAGAAATCGCTAGTTTATACCACTAACAAGCCTCAAAATAGCCCCACACTAGCACAGTATCATAATGAGGGTCCATACATGCAAAACGAAGCATTGAGAATTTTGTAAGTATATAGACCGTTTAATAAGAAGATACGTTATAAAGACAGTTCACTTCGTGTATACAGACAGAAGCCACCTTAGAAAATAGTCTCGATAAGTCGATCCCCGAATGGCGTTCATACAGTTCAGAAGTTCGCTGAACTTCATACAGTTCAGATCACTCAGCACATCATTCGTGGATTCTACTTGTCGTGACTGTTTTCCAGAGATGGCGCCGTCTGTATACACGAAGTGAACTGTCTTTATAAAGTATCTTCTTATTAAACGGTCTGAACACTTACAAAGTTCTCAATGCTTCGTTTTGCATGTAGGGACCCTCATTATGTTACTATGTTAGTGTGGGGCTATTTTGAGCCTTTTTAGTGGTATAAACTAGCGATTTCTTTTACTTAGTAAATGCCCCCAGTACTAGCATTATCCGCTAAACAGTTTTTAGAGATAAAACTCTTTACATTCGATTATCATGAAAACAAATCTCAGAGAACGGTTGACTAGGTACTGATGTTTTATTAGACCAAAGGTTCATTTTGCGCTGGAGTTCTCCTTTAAGTCAATGTTCAATGACCCATTCATAAACACAGTCACTTGCTTTGTTCCTGAATGAATCAGAAGTTTAAATGAATCAATTGAATTAATGATTCAGTCACAAAGACAGTGACTTGCTGCCCCGTACTGCGGTTTTAGTTTCTATTTTATTTAAAATGATCATTTTGGTTATTTTAATCATTTAATATTTGTATATTCAAAACCTTCTATTTAAAACATTAATCTCTTAACATTGTTATCATGCATTTAAATGCATTCATGCCACTTCTGAACCTTATTAAGCAGTCATATGTATATGTATACCTAAGTGCCACTTTTGTTCTTCTACTTTGTTCACCTCTGCAGTACAAATATGAATTTTGTTAATACTGTTTTTATTTGATTGGCAACTTATTCATCCTGATTGTGTGTTATTATTTTTAACTCAATTTAAAAATACATATTTATGAATTTGACATGAAAGATGCCCCGGCAAGTCATTTTAAGGAGTAAAATATCAGCTCATAATGGGAAGGTTGATATCTGTCATTGATCAGAAGGTGCTCCTAAATTTTTGACTGTGCTCCTAATTTAAAAAAAAAAATGAATTCTTAAGAAAAGAAATGTACCTATAGAGCCCTGTTAATGCATATTTGTTTTATACTAATGTTTTAAATTGAGCCCTAGTTATGTCATTTTTTCCTGAAATCTCTTTTCTAATGTACAGAAAGAAAGAGCTGCTGTCCCGGGATGATTTGGAGTTGCCTTGGAGGCCTTTGTACGATCTCTATGAGAGTATCCTGTACTCCAAAACAGAGCATCTTGGCCTTAACTGGTTCCCAAAGTAAGTCTCTCTCTCTTTTTCTATCTCTCACTGATTCTAGTTTGTTGTGAACTTTGATTACAAGTCTAATGTCCATGGAGCAACATTGTATACGTGACTGGATACTCTTTTTAATAGCATGGTACCTGGTGATCAGGCCCACTTGGAATCTATTGAAAGTTTGTTTATTAAATATTTTAGCTAATTTGATTCTGTGTTCAGCTTCCAGTTAAAGTGTAGTAATCTACCTTATTTAAACCCATTTAGCATATTTCATATCATATTTGCATAGATGGAAAGTGTTTTCTGTATGGTGAACATAGAAATGACACATGGTTCATTGTACAGGGCAAGGTTGAGATCATAGGGGAAAAGACTTGTCAGTGTAACGTTCGGTTCAAGGAAAAAGAGGACCCTGACGCTGCCTAAGATTTAGCAATTTGGTTGTATTATTTTTATCTTTCCAAATTTTAGTTTGAGCCTTTTAATGAGCACTGCTGACTCTCATAACACAACCATATCCATTTAAAACACAGTATTCTTAGAAGTACCTGTTAAACAATTACAACTGTAAGATTTATGCTATTGGTATGTGGAGCGCTGGCTTATGCATTTTTCCTTTTCTCACATTCAGTTATCGAGCAGAAGCCTCAACTAAACAAAAAATGCTTAGTATTGTGCGGAAGCGGTGAGCACAGCCCGTGTTTTACATGTTGCACTGTACTTTTCCAAGGGCAGTCGCTCCATGTTTAATTGCATGTGTCTAAAATTAATCTAAATGACAAATCCCACCACAGCTTACACCTGGGTTTGTACTTTATAATTTTTGTTCTTTTAGTTGCTTAGTCGTATCACTTAATAACATGCTTCAGTCGCCACTCATCAAGATCAGGAAATGGTGCTCCCTGTAAAGTTTCTAATAATTCATCTTTGTCTGTCAAACACAATTCCTGGTGGCTCAGAGGTGTCAGTCAGGCCTTCATATTTAGGCTACAGATTTCTCCTGACAAACTATAGCTGCACAATGACAACAATGACAAAAAAACACGCCAGGAATGGGCTAAACTTATTGCTGTGACTTCATTCTATTAATCTAAGAATCTTTTAATTGTTTTCACAGGTGGGAGCGAAGGGTTTATATTAAAGAAAATTCAGGGCTGTGTTTCCCAAAAGCATCGTAAGCCTGCAGAATGCAACAGTTGTGTTCCGGAAGTAAAAAACATATTCATTTTCTCCATAGGCAAATCGTTTTTTAACAATAACTTATAAACCATTAAAGACAGACGTACTGTGAGCTACGAGGTTGCTTTGTGTTAGCCATCTATTTGCATTATTTCAATTTATTTTTTAAATGATCATGTTTAACAGCAAAACATCATTACCCATGATGCTGTACAGAAAATTCCACCAGTTGTGGTGAGCAAATCATGCCAAAAAGCTTGCTTGCACCACAAATGATGCAGTCAAGTTGGCCTATCAGAGTACCTACATATTTGTACCTTCATACATGCATATTTTGCAGTAAACCTAATGTATTGTCAACAACTTTAAACTTTAAATAGCTATATATATTTCATCATCGATCATCATCATTCTAGTTATTTTTCTCACTAATGCTGTTATTATACCTTTATTACACAGTCTTATACCTTTGTTTTTTTGGTTAGATTTTCAAAATATGTTTTGCTTATAAATAAAAGTTTGTAATGTTGTGATTCACCTCGTAGCTGGTTGGCTTGGTAAGACTTAAAAAAAAAAAAACACTATGGGAAAAATGAATTTAAAAAATATACTTCCGGAGCCAACACTGATGAATAGAAGTCACTGGTACCAATGGTATAGTGGGACAGTTCACCTAAAACACAAAAGAAGATATTTTGAAGTTTGGGAACCAAACAACATTGGAGCCCTTTGACTTCCAGACACATTTTAATGTCTCCTTTTGTGTTTTTTGAAGAAGAAAGAATGTCATACTACATTTTGGGTGAAGCTCACAATGTTTTTGGGATATGTAACACAGTCTGGTGTCAGTCTTGTTTCTTTTAGGTCAGGTTGTAAATGTGGGTTCGGATCATTTTGGCTCGCTGTTTTAGAGGACAAGGTCGCACAAATTTTGCCAATTTTCCCCTTGGGTTCTGGTATCATTGTGTTCTATTTTAATCTTGTCCGAAATGATAGTGCACTGAATGTGGGAGGTGTTTGTTTACACTTGGACTGAGAGGAAGATCAACAGCTGCTAAGTTTCACTGGAGGTGTATTTTTAGAACTCGGGATGTGGAGGACAATATTTTAATTATCAACTAGTCAGTGGGTTATCAGAACCACTTGTTGACTAGCTTGTTTAAAGGGATAGTCCACAAAACTGAAATTCTTTCATTAATATTTACTCTGTCTCATGTTGTTGCAAATCTGTATGACTTTATTCCAATGGAAAAAAACATGCACACAAAGATTTTTGGAAGATTTTTGTGAATAAAACGACGTTATAATTTCTAGAGCCCGACCGATAAAGGATTTTGAAGGCCGATACCGATACAAATATTTGTTGGTTTTAAAATCTGAGATTCCGATATATCGGCCGATATTATTGTTTATTTTTTTATTTCAGAAACGAGCATCAAAATATTAACAGATTTCCCTAACATTAGTTATTTGTAGTTATTTATGAGTTTTAACTAAAATAATATGTTAATGCATTTTAAAAAGAAACTTGTTTCTATTGTCACAATAGAACAGAGGAACATCAAAAAATATTAAAGTTCCGATAAATAAAATAATAATTAGTCCCTACATTGCCTTATAAGCTACCTTATAATTACAGTGTCGGCTTGCTTATCTCTTTACCTGCTATTTTTAAATTCTTTCCATCAAGCTACATTAAACCATTTTTAATCATCAGTTGCTGCCTGCCTTCTAAAACCTACTATTTAGCGATTAAAAAACCATTACAGAACGACAGTCTGCAACACACACTTGGCGTCGTTGGATTTCACACATGTGTAAAAGAAAACCTAACTTTTATGCACAAGATACGTTTGATACTTTTTAGTCTAAATGTTCAGGATGTGTGGCAGCGTTATACACTAGTGTTGCCAACAGAGACGGTGTAGAGTGCGCTCTGGTGGACAAACTAAACAACTCCAACACTCATGACATGGTTGAAGCATGATTCGTCCGTTTTTATTTTATTTTTGAAATATTAATTTATCGGCCATTATAACTGTGATACCGATATTTAGAAAATTCCTAATATCTGCCAATAATCTCGGCCTGCCGATATATCGTTCTGGCTCTAATAATTTCCATTGAATGGATTCATTTCGAGACATTTCTCAAAATATATATTTTTTGAGTAACACTTTACAATAAGGTTCATTATTTAACTACATTAGTTAATATGAACTGCACATATACAGCATTTATTGATCTTTGTTAATATTTATTTCTTTTCAACACATCTAGTATTTTATTTAAATCTTGTTAACATTAGTTAATACACCGTGAACTAACAGGAACAAACAATGAACAGCTGTATTTTTATTAACTAAAGTTAACAAAGATGAACAAATACAGTAACAAATGTATTACTCATTATTAGTTCATGTTAGTTAATACATTAACTAATGTTAACTAATGAACCTTATTGTAAAGTGTTACCTTTTTTTGTGCCAGTGAATAAAGTCAGTCATACAAGTTTGGATTGACTTGCAGGTGAGGAAATGATGACTAAATTTCATTTTTGGGTGAACTATCCTTTTTAAGTGAGCATTGAATAAGATCCAGTAGACCCAATAATTTTAAGGACGGAGGCGTTCATAATATAAGATGTGTTCTTGTGTTCAAAATAGCAGCTAGATCGACCACTTAAAGGGTTCGTTCACCCAAAAATGAAAATTAAGTAATTAATTACCCACCCCCATGCTGTACCAACTCCGTAAGACCTTTGTTCATCTTCGGAACACAAATAAAGATATTTTTGATTAAATCTCAGAGGTGGATCACTCCTCCATAGACTTCCTAAGGGACTGGCTCTTGAACGGCCCATATAAAGTCAATAAAGAAAATCGGCTGCTCACCGCTTGGGAGTATTACCGCCACCTACCGTATAAGATGATGTGCTGATATAGCCGGAGCGCGATCATCATCTTATACGGTAGGTGGCGGTAATGCTCCTAAGCGAGTGAGCACCAGTAACAAGAGTAGTCGAAGAAGAACGTCGTCATCTCAGTTCTCGCGCATGCGCCCATAAGGAAGTAATGGAACAGTCGAATAAAGTCATTATTTATGTTTTTTTCGCACAAAAAGTAGTCTCGATCGCTTGATAAACTTATAATTGAGCCACTCTAGGCACATGGAATATTTAAACATTTTCTTTATTGACTTTATATGGGCCGTCAAGAGCCAGTCCCTTAAGCAGTCTATGGAGGAGTGATCCAGCTCTCAGATTTCATCAAAAGTATCTTTATTTGTGTTCCGAAGATGAACGAAGGTCTTACGGGGTTTGAACAGCATAGGGGTGAGTAATTAATGACTTAATTTTCATTTTTGGATGAACTAACCCTTTAAGAATGGAACAGAATGCAGGTTGAACAAATGATAACTTTACAAGCTTTCTTAAATATGCAACCTTTATTATCCAAAACTGTTAAAAAAAGGCACAGAATGAATGAAAAAACTCGCTTCCTTCCATAGGGTTACTGACTCATCTGGAACAAATAATTTGGCATAAATATTTACAACATTTTATGGTAAAATACTATCATATTTATCGCAAAATTACTATTGATTTAAAAGCACAACAGACAAAAATACCAAAGCTAAAACTAGTTATCCTAATGAACTAGTCCACCATCCTGACCTTTCCCTATTTACAGCATTCAATAACATTATTGTATTCTAAAAGTCATAACCCACAGCTAATATTGTATACAATTTGGCCAGCTTTAACAATGTAAATATATATTTTGGATTAGCTTTGAATTGGCTGTTAATTCAGTATGACTGTTCTCTGCGTTTTTGAGCTCAGTTATAAAAAGTACATGAGGAGAACCTGATAACCTGGCATTTTGCACTCATGTGCCCAGGCGCTGGTGTTGGGAATCTCTCATTTACACTTTCACAAAACAAACCTTAGTTGGGTTTCTGCTTTGCACGTGGTCTAATTGCATCTTTTGCTTCAACCTCAAATGAGCCTTGCTTTCATATTATATTAATGCACTTATTTTTTTCTTTCTCTGTTTCTCCCATGTTCTCTCCCTCTAGCTCGGTTGAGAATGTGTTGAAGACACTAGTAAAGAGCTGCAGACTGTGAGTTCTCTTTCAATCCTCTGTCATTCACTAATGTACCTATAAATGTTTGACCCCTTTCACAAAAGAATTGCACATTGTGTTAATCCCCTTTCCGTTGTGCTGTTGAAAGAATCATTTTATCATGCGTTCTTAGTCAAGCCCACAGCTTTCACAGAGCCGATTACAGCTCTCTTACACATTATACCATTTTGTTCATGTAACAAGCTCTTTTCATTCGTTTTGCAAGAGCTCACATAACAAATAAATAAGCGTGGATCTGGGAAAATGGCACTAGATTTTGCTCTCATAATGTGTGTGTGTGTGTGTGTGTGTGTGTAGCTATTTCCCTGAGTCTGCCACACAGGAGATGCTTGATGAGTGGCGACCGTTACTGTGTCCGTTTGACGTCACTATGCAGAAGGCCATCGGGTATTTTGAGCTCTTCTTGCCCACCATCATGTCCCCAGAGCAGCATCACAAAGGCTTCAAGTAAGACACTCTAGTAATGAAATAAGAGGAATACAGTCTATTTACAAATGACTCGTCATTCATAAAGTGCACCCAACAAGTATGACCCTGGGGTAATGAAAGTATTTGTGCATGTTTTAGGTTATGGTTTGATGAACTGATGGATCTCTGGGTCTCAGTGCAAAACCTGCCCGCTTGGGAGGGTGTAAGTACTTCTCATTTGTGATTTAATTTGTTAAGTGCTAAATATTATGTCACCATCGGCTTTTTATTCTTTGTTTCCTCTTGCAGAATCTAGTGAATCTTTTGCACGTTTGGCTAATGACAACATCGGCTATGTAAACTGGGATCCATACATTCCCAAGGTACTGTCCTGCTTATATACACTACGTTTGAAATTTTTGGGGTTGAAAGAAGTCTTTTGTGCTCACCAAGGCAATCATTTGCTCAATACAGTTCAAACGATTAATCTTCAAATTAGCGTTTTTAATATATTTTAAATTGTATTTTATTCCTGTGATGATAAAGCTGAAATTTCAGCATGATTACCCCAGTTTTCAAGGTCACATGATCATTCAGAAAGCATTCTAAAATGCTGATTTGTTGCTCAAGAAACATAATCAAGAGCGGTTTCGATTCACCTACTTTTATATGTGTTTTAAGATAACGCATTTAAAAAAGGCTGGATGGAAATGCACATAAATTGTAAAAATACCTATAAACTAGGATGGGAACAATAAGTTACCAAATAAATCCCTTAATGAACAACAAAAAACTGTTGACTTTACTGCAACTGTGCATGTGATTGGAAAACTAAACTAACCAGTGGAGCTATTTTATTGCACAGCATCTCAAATGTTGGCTTGATCATTTTGAAATGCCTGAACCAAAGTCTGTCATCAGAATGATTTGGTATAATGACCTCCTAGTACCATCTCACATGATTGCCTTCCCAAAAACCAGGCATCTGAATGCAAGATAACATGACCGTGTTTATTGCATTTTGTCTGCGTTCTTTGAGACGCAAGTCATTTATGATGTAAGAAAAAAAGAGCCACAATGGCTTCCCTGATTGCAGCAACTTCCATTTTTATAACAGATATTTTGTGCCAATTTCTCAGGAAAGTACGGATTTTGTTCCATTTTTGTTACAGATATTTTGTGCCAGTTTCCCGGAAATTATGGTTTTGGTCTCTTCAAAACATGGGATGGAAATAGTGCTTTATTCGCAAATGTTTAATGCGTTTTTTCTAATTTTGTTAAAGCTACACTGTGTGATTTTTACCCCATCTAGCGGTGAAAAGGTATATGACCATTAGTTTCTGTTCCGATTTCGTTTTAACTCCTACGGTGGCCAATGTAGTCCAAGATTAACATGGCTTCCAGTTCGACCTCGTCCATGAGTGTTAACTCAAACGTAAACGCGAAAGACGAAGCTTGAATTAATGGGTATGTCCCTCTTTGGCTAATGTACTTTCAAGATGGAGGGGCAACATGGCGACCAACATTAGAACCCCTTACCCGTATGTATTTTTAATGGCATATTATACACTCACAAGAATACTTTATTACTTGAAAGTAAATATACATTAATGAGCACATATATCTTTGAAAGAACTAAGTGTTTTTAGCTAAAATAGTTACTAAGTGTAGATCTAAAGACAGTTTTCCTGCTAAATGTTTTTGTAGAAACCGTGATACATTTTTCAGGATTCTTTGCCTAATAAAAAGTTCAAAAGAAGAGCATTTATTTTAAATCCTTGTTTTCCAAGAAAAAATAAATTCTTACTGACCCCAAACTTTTAAGCCTTACTATAGATGATAATCTAAAGACATTGGAGCATTGTATACTAAGACTTTGTTGTCTGTTTTCAGATCTTTACCAGGATCCTACGTAGCTTCAATCTGCCTGTTGGCACCAGCCAAATGGTCGTTCCAGATACTTGACCAACTCCTATGACATCGGTCACGTAGTCCTCTGGATTTCCTCCATGCTGGTAAGCTTCATGAGTCACACTCCTATAAATAGGTTAATTATTAAATGGCACATTTATTTTACAGATCACATTCTATAGTATTCTTTGTTATCTTTTTCAGGGTGGCCAAGAGAACCAGGCCCAGAAACAGCTTAATGGACTCTTCAGTAGTATAGCATCCTTCTACCACCCTTCAAATAACGGACGCTGGCTGGTAAGAACAATAGACCGATAAGGTGCAATGCGAAATCTTGCTTCCTTTTCACCACCAATGTCCAGCCCACAATCTAGTCTAGAAAGATCTGTGGTGTGTTGTCAGCTGAGCTTTATTGACGTGCATTAGTGTGGTATGCAGTGACAGATGGTCCTCAGGCTGAGAGGTCACTCCACATTTAAACTTCTGAAACTTTCTAGTTATCGACCACCTGTGATCCTTGACATGCATCCTTTTCCTGCACTCATGATTTAGTAAAGTGTCATACAATATCATGTGTAGTTAGCCAAGTGAATTATTTAACCCCCAGTGGCAATAAAGCCTTTCCTCTTTAAAACCGGATGTTAGTCAAGACAAGAGTGTTGATGTCAGAAGAAAGTAGTATTACTAAGCCTTTTTATGCCTTGTGTAAATATATTATACTTGGATTATAAACTCTCCACAAATACATTGTGATGCATTTGTACTCTGCACGGCCGTTCATATTTGTACTCCACATTGAAAATGTATATGAACACGCTGTTGCATCTTTAATAACTTTTTAGGCTTAGTGTGCCGTGTTTTATATACTCTTTGGTTATGGGGTTGTAAAGACTGGTTGCACTCACAGTGTGGATAAATTAAGTCTGGGCTGAAGACTCAAGATCTATAGAACTTATGCGATGCAGAAACTCTTAAACTATTTTTTTATCCATTAATGCATCTCTCACTTGCTGTATGCGAGCTCACTGTTTGAAGTGCTTGTCATATTAAATGGATGCGTGCTGTTTTGAATAATTAAGTGAAATGTCTTCTTATAGGATAAGGACATGCAGACACAAACGTCACATCCTGTGACATTGACATGAAGATGAATTTAATCCCGGAAGATAAAAATAGCTCAAAAAAGCATACTAGTTTTCTCCTAAGATTAAAAAGTAAACAGTGGTAACATTGTTTTCCATGATGTGCAACATGCATAACTCAGAAAATGTATTTAATTATTATTTGTGTGAAATGCAGCTTTTTTGCAGCTAAACTGTTTCTTCAGTCATTTCCTTAAATCTTACCAGCATAAACGTTGGTAGACAGTTTTGGTATTTGAAGAAGTATGAAAAGCCCAGTGCAAATGTTTATTTTTCAGATGCTAGTGTATGAATTTCTCACAAAGTCCAGTTTTGGTTTCAAATTGACCAAAAAAGAAACCCATTTTTCTAGAAAACCTTTAGTCTATTGTTCTCAAGGCTGTTCCTTGCATGGGTGGCACTAGGGTCTATGAAGAAGGCAGCAAACCAGGACTGAGCTAATTGAACTGAAATTGAACAGGACATGCCCAATGTTATTTTCATCATCAACACTAAAGCAAATACTTTGGGGTGCTGCTGACGTTTTAGACAAGGTTTCAAAGAATACTCTTATTACCAAAGTTTATTACTGTTATGGGGGAGCTACAGAAAACATGAGATGAAACTTTAGCTGAAAATCTTATTGAAATTGAAACCTTATAGTGATTCAAAGCTAAATGTATTTGTCTTATTTTCTTTTCCAGATGAAGCTAATGAAGCTTTTACAGCGTCTGCCTGCCAGTGTGGTTCGACGTCTACATCGGGAGCGCTATAAGAAACCCTGCTGGATCACCCCTGTTCCCACCAGTCACAGACTCACTGACCAGGATGTGACAGACTTTGTGGAAAGCATGAAGCAGCCGGTTCTGATGGCCATGTTCAGCAAGACAGGCAGCATGGACGCAGCTCAGGCCCTGCAGAACCTCGCTCTGATGAGACCAGAGCTGGTCATCCCACCTGTGCTGGAGAAGTGAGTGTGTAGAACTGCTGGAGATGTTCCGGGCATGTAGGTGCTAATAAGCCTTGGGTGTCATGACATCATTACTTGGCGTGGTGGCCATGTTGACAGCTTCGCGAATGTAAAAATACAGCAAGTTGAATGAGGAGAAGCAGTAGAGTTGATAGAAAGAAAAGAAAAAAAGATGTTAAAATCCCTAAAAGGATCTGGAATTACCAGGATATGTTAAATAGGGAAACCAGGGACCGGTATGTGGACAAAATCAGCACTTTTAACGGTTTGGATCCATATGAAATTTCCAACAAAGAGTCGGCAAACAGTAACCTGGCCCTAGCCAGATGAATTTCGCTCCGCCTAGCTCCACTCATCCATCTGGAACCGATCCATTGAAATGGCGTTTCAGAAGGCTGGGCCTTATCAAAAATCCTTGCATATGATTGGATAAGCCACTTGTCTGTCATCTTTATCGACATGCTATTTCAACCACTCACACCAAAGCCAACCCGTGACGCTGATGAGAGCGACGCCGTCGCGACGCCGTTCTCTGATGTTCTTTTAATGAAACAATATTATATAAGGTAGATTGGACAACACGGATGAAATAGCAGCATCAATGTTAACGCTTGCTTCCTCGATGCGAGCTGCCATTGTTGTCTGAATCAAAACAGTCTCACGGTCGCTTCTCCACTACGTCACATCTATGAAACTCTCACCCTGCGTCCTGATTGGCTAAACCATAAAGTTGGTTGGAGAAATCACTCTCAATGGAAGAGGTTCCAGATGGATGTGAGTGAAGCTAGGCAGAGCTAAGCGGAACGACATTCATCTGGCTAGGGCCAGGTTAGGCAAACAGTGGGAACACAGTAATCTGGACAAAGGTAACTTTAAGATGTGCTCCAAATAGCTGCACATTTAGTAACTGTTAGTGCTAACAACCCAACATTCACACATGTACTTTTAACAATGTGTTTCAAAACCGTAACATTAGCGGTCAACCCTCTAGTTGTCCATAAGACCTGTCAGTTAAGTTACTGTGCTTCCATTGTTGGAAATTTCATGTGGATCCAAACTATTAAAAGTGCCAATTTTGTCCACATACCGGTCTATTTATAGGGAACAGCACTGTCTAATTTACATTAAAAGGTTGCATTGAAAAGAATGACAATGACTTAAATGCTATACCAGCAAAAATATACGCACATAAAAATTCAGCCCTTAATCTTTTTGTTAATCTATTCTCTTAAGTGTATTAGTATATGTATTATAATTATGCATAGCTGATTAAACATACATTATGTCATTGTTGGCCACCAGGGGTCGCTAATCTTTTACAATAACACAGGGTGTATATTGATGACTCAAAGCATCATGCGGAATTATGGATCTTGTCGTCAAGGTGATGGATCTTTTATGGATGAGTGAACACAGTGATGTTTTTAACATGACTGGTGTGAAGCAGGGCGCGAAGCTGTGCGAATCACGCTAATATAAAGAAATAAGGACATTTCATTCAACCGAACTACAAGCAAGTGCTGAATTAATAAGTTACCCACAGGTCAGTTTATAAGATGAATTAAACTTGAGGTAACGCAGCGCTGTTTCACTTGCTCTTACAGTTACACTATCACACTGAACCGCATTTGAGTGTGTTGAATGTTGTTAGTTAGGTCGTTTGTTGGCTGAATGAGACAAGCAGTGAGCTAGATCAATATTAGAATAACATACAGATCATAATATTCTAACATTTCATCATAATGAACTAAATAACATTGATTAGTTTTATGTACATTTGCTCACCTGTCTAATAAAGTCTCTGTCAAGTCAAAGCTAGTCGCGGACGTGGAGCTTCTCGGCATCTAGAAAGATTTTGATCTTCGTTCTAGTCCTCTTTTTGTCTCAAAGTCTGCTTGCCATGGTCCAAAAATGTTTGAACAAAAAAACAACAGCGTGAGCATGTCGCTAGGCATTACCCAGTTGTCGAGCGTCTTCGTCATGGTTACTATGGCAGTACAAGCGGAAACCGAGGGTAACGTGGATTTGACGCCATTGACTGGCAACTCCTCACCCCTGCTGACACGTCCCATTTTCTTGGTTAAAATTGCAATTTTCTCACGATTTACAAATAGTTGAAAATATTGGGGATATTGTAAGTAATAAACTAAACAAAATATATAACATTTACTGCAAAAAATCCTACATATTGTACCTTTAAATGTTAAAATGTTTACTTTTGTATCTTTAAATAGTTATTGGAGATAAAAAATCAGTAAGTGAAAGACTTAATGCTGTATCAGCATTTAGAGTGTCGTCTTTTATTCACTGTCAGGATTTACAAATCCAATCTTTGTAAATAGGCTTTGTAAGCAGTTGTCTTGTAAAGCAGGAGCTGGACTGTTCCCAAATTTGGAACAAACTAAAAGCCACAGTGTGTAATATGTGAATGTGCTGCCCCCTGCAGGACGTATCCTGCAATGGAGACACTGACGGAGCCGCACCAGCTTACTGCCACTCTCAGCTGCATGATTGGCATGGCCCGCAGTCTTCTCAGTGGAGGCCGACATTATCCCGAAGGTCCCGCACATGTCTTGCCCCTGCTTATGAGAGCACTACCTGGTGTTGACCCTAATGACTTCAGCAAATGCATGGTGGGAACTATGAAATAAACATTAACAATGGTGTTTAGTTGTAAGCATGAAACAAGTGATAAAATAAAGCACGCAAAATATGACAATTTTAATTCCTTGTTGTTGCTTTCTCAGATGTGAATTAATTCATATTTCTCTTGAACTACTTCTTTTTTTTCTTAGATCACGTTCCAGTTCATTGCTACTTTCACTACTCTAGTGCCTTTAGTGGACTGTTCATCAGCCCTTCATGAGAAGAATGACTTGACAGAGGTAAGGCTCTGAAAATGTTATATAAAAACATCCATTACAGAGGTTTTACATTATTATTCTTTCTGTATTTGATCCTAATGTCTTTTCCTTTTTTTAGATGGAGAGAGAGTTGTGTTCGGCTTCTGCTGAGTTCGAAGACTTTGTTCTGCAGTTTATGGACAGGTGAGTCATTTAGTCATGTCTGCTTCAGTATAAAACATGGTATTGCTGTGTCTTATGCCCTATTTTATGTGTCTGTAGGTGTTTTGCATTGATTGACAGCAGCACTCTGGAGCAGACACGCGAGGAGACCGAGACGGAAAAAATGACTCATTTAGAAAGTCTGGTGGAGCTGGGCCTTTCATCAACTTTCAGCACCATTCTGACACAGTGCTCCATGGAGATATTCAAGGTTTTTATTATACATTTTTTACATATCTTAAAGTATCTTTGTAATTAGACTAATTTTAATCTTACCAATTTTAAAACAGATTAAAAAGGATTAAAATAGCATTTATATCATCAGATCTCAAGCTCTGTTTTTGACATTCTTGGCTTTTTTAATCTGCGGTTCAGTGAGTAATATAAAATTTAGATGTAAATTGAATTGTCCAGTGGAATAGTATATGATGACTACTTCATAGACTGATTCACCAGTTGTCTCAACAGACTGCACTGTTGTATTTGCATTAGGGGTGCACGATATATTTGGCCACCATATCGGTATCGGCCGATATTTGCTCATTTTTTTGTTATCGTTATCGGCCCAATAATAAAATTTAGCTGATATATTAAAGCTGATAGATAATGAAGTATTTCCTTCAACACTTGACACCTGAGACATTTAAAATGCGCACTGTTCAACATGATTGATCTTAATTGCTTGAAGTATGATTGAAATCAAAAAGGAAAATATAGTTAAGTGCAAAATGTGCTGTCATATCAGCTAAATAAAATTATAATGAGAACATTATAATTGTGTTAGGGGACGGATTTTAATTGTGAGACTTTTGTTTTTGCAATCAGGCTTTCAAAAATCATATAAAAATTGGATTTAGATTTATCGGCCGATATATCGATTCTGGCTTTCAACTATAAAGAATTATCGGTTATCTCGGCCAAAATGTTCATATCGGTGCATCCCTAATTTGCATAAAGTCAGTGATGAAAGCACAATGTAAAGTTGTTTTGATGGTCTATATTCAGGGCTGCCAACTCTCACTCGTTCAGCATGAGACTCACGCAATTGGCACAGCTCTCACACACTCACTTCACAAATCCCTTTCTCACACAGTGGAGAGAGGACACTGACACCAACAGTCAAGAGGTTACTTTCGATATGAAACAGTCCCAACTTTCAAGTTCTATTCATTTTATTACGAAATTCAAACAATAAATACTGTTTTGCGCTCTTAAATGTGACTTGACACAGATTGCTGTAGCTCCTCAGTTCAAGCGGCACGTGAACTGATCATCTCTTCTCTTTACTACTAATTAATACTAAATAAACATGAATGAACATTATATAATGTCAATTTATGTTGAAAGATGCAGTACAACCCACCGAAATGTATGTCTCATGTAATTGACCAGTGCGTCAACTGGTTTCAAGAGGTCAGTAAAACAGTTGAGAAGAGTGTGCCATTTAATGACCATAGCATGTTAGTTAGCTAGACAGATTAACTAGAAAAGAGTATTGCGCTAAATATATGGACTATATTATAAATAAAATTGTATTTTCACTCAAAAAAACATTATTATTATGAAAACAGCATTATATTAATTTAATTTGTGAATTTTTAACCTTTAATAATAATGCCAGCGGGCAAGGCTCCCTGTATGTTTACTGAATTAGTTGAGAGATTTTCTTTTCCCTGAGAAAAATGTATATGACGCTACTGTACCTGATATTTATTCCAATGAATCAACATTGAATCAAGATTGAAATTGTAAAATTTGTGTCAATTACTTATAATAACAGTAGCCTACCAGTCGTTGTACCATGTAAACATTGTCACATGTTGTCACCAAACCAAAATTCTGTTTAGTTACCAAATACTTTGACAATCACAATACACTTATTGTGATGCAAGTTTGTTTTTTAAAACCCTCCAACCCCACTACAAGCTAAACTTCAAAGTTGGCAGCCCAACTTTGAAAAGATTGGATTCAAAAGATTGGAGTTAGGAATTTTTTATTATTATTATTATTTTTTTTTTAAGAAATTGATGCTTTATTCAGCGACGCATTAAATTATAACGACATTTTTAATGTTGCGCAAGATTTCTATTTCGAATAAACTTGGTTATCTGTCTATAGGTGGCTCTTGAGAAAGTCTTCAATTTTGCCACCACTAACATCTTTGAGACTTCGATGTCGCAGGCAGGATGGTGGCAGACATGTGCAGAGCATCTGCTAAGGTAATACTTCCCCTTTCCCCAATTTGTGCGGACAGATACACAGCTGTGAGACCGCATTAATTCAACTGTCCTCTGCTTTATTTCAGTGTCACCCTGCTGAGTCTCTCAGGCTGTTTGTACCACACTGCTGTAACGCCATCACTCATCTAACTGCCAGTACGTACAAGAAAATAACTCTGTTTGTGTCAAGTTGAGTGTGTCACCATCCTTACTTAAGTTTTGGTGTATTTCAGATGAAGATGTTTTGAATGAGGAAGAGCTGGATAAAGAACTGCTCTGGAACCTTCAGCTGCTGTCTGAGGTGAACACAACACTATATCACACCACTACACATAAAAAATCTTAAGCTGTGTTCCAAAATTATGATGGATTCCTATATAGGCAACGTTTTTAGGCATCATAGCCTCTGTCCTGACTTGTAGGCTCTTCTAAACGTTTGGCATTAATACTATATACCTTGTTAAGATATCACATCACATTTGGATAAGTGAATAAATCAATCAATCATATAACACACTCCAAAGTTTTCATCAACATCTAATACAGATCACAAATTTAAGTGCGTTATCTATGCTTGTGTTAAATACTAATGTGAAAATCAAATTAAAGTACAATTTCACCAAGTATTTCTGTAATACCGGTATTTGTGTTTTATGCTTATTAGATTAAGTCATTTATAGCATTGTCGTTGGCATAACTCACCTTCCTGTCCTTTCAAACGTGTGAGTTGCTTTCTTCTGCCGAATATAAAATATATTTTGAAGAATGTTGGTAACCAAATTGTTCCGGTTCCCAACGAACTTCCATTGTATTTCTATCCAGATAATAGACTTCAATAGAAACAGAAACCGTTACCAATATTCTTCAAAATATGTTTTTTTTTATTTGGCACTCATACAGCTTTGAAACAACATGAGAGTGAGTAAATAATAACAGAATTTTCATTTTTGGGTGGACTATCCATTTAAACTAGACTTAACTATGAAGTTCGTCTCATGCACTTTTCATTTGGAGCATAATGGAGACAATGTCTATAAAAAGTGTTATCAGTCACCTTACGAGACGTGATTATTTTCAGGGCTGTGAAACGGATTACGTAATTGCATACAAAATAAAAGTTTGTGTTTACATAATATATGTGTGTAGTGTGTGTAATTATTTTGTATATATGAATACACAAAGATGCATGTACTGTATATATTTAAGAAAAATGTGTTATTAATATATCAAATATAATTTCTTTTGTATAATATTAATTTTGTATAAATATATATATATATATAAAGTATATACATGCAAATATTTCTTAAATATATACATGCATGTGTGTATGTGTATTTATATATACAAAATAATTAAACACACCATATTATGTAAACACAAACTTTTATTTTGGATGCAATTAATCGCGATTAATCGTTTCACAGCCCTAATTATTTTAGACACTTGACAAGGATTGTTGTGTCTCACATTGCCACCCCCTCTCACTGCTCTTCAGGTGACTCGTGTGGATGGGGAAAAGCTCCTCCTGTACCGCACACAGCTGGTTCAGACACTGCAGCTGACCCTGCGCATGCGCTGTAAACAGGGCTACACTCTGGCCTGCAACCTGCTGCACCATATCCTGCGTTCCACAGCGCTCACCTACCCCACAGACTACTGCAGTGTGCCCGGCGGCTTCAACAAACCCCTGCAAGAGTACTCTGCCCATTAAGGTACTGCGAATGTGTCAATGTTTTTGTGTAGACTTGTGTATGCAAGTCTTTTTTGTTTTCTCAAATGTATTGGATCATTGTTGATCCCATAAGTTTTCTCTTCCTCCTTTCTTGTTCTTATTGCAGGACTGGGGTCGTCCAGGTGATCTGTGGCATCTGGAGATCCAGTGGCACGTGCCCAGCGCAGAGGAGACAGCATTTGTGTTCTATGTTCTGGACCTGTTGCTGCAGCCCGAGCTCCAGCGCCTGCAGAGATATGCACAGGGAGAACAGGACATGAGCAGGTCAGAGGTCAAAAGTGCAGTCTATAATAATGGTAAAGACAAACAAACAAAAAAAAGTAAATCGTTAGTTCAGTATTCTATTGATTTTTATTCTATTGATGTTGATTTTTTTTTTTTCAATATTTTGTGCTAAATCAGACTTATTTTTGCCTTTTTGCACAGAGATGATGTTCTTCAGAGTCTGTGTATAGTCCAGCACTGTTTGCTGGGTGCTGGCAGCATGCTGCCCCTCTTGATGGAACTTTAGTCACAGGCCTGTAAGTCCTAAAACACACTGAGATGCTGAACTATGTTCCCTCTAAGCAGTAGACGTGCAAAAAAAAAACACAGTACTGATTAAATCATGATTATTTAATTGTTAGAAGCGGGGGAAAGTATATTTTAAAATGCATCATGTTTGAGGTCGGTAAGAATTCTTTTTTTTTTTGTAAGAAAGTTTGTCAGGTAAATATTGTTCTTTGGAATTTTTCAATCATCAAAGAATCCTGAAAGAAATTCCACAAACATATTAAGCTGCACAACTGTTTTTAACAATGATAAGAAATGTTTTTTGAGCACCAAATCAGCAAATTAGGATGATTTCTGAAGCATCATTTGACATTGAAGACTGGAGTAGCCTGATGGTTTCTTCACAGGAATAAATTATATTTTTATATACATTAATATCATGATTTTAAATGTTTTAATAGTACTGTTTGTGATGTATTTTTGATCAAATAAATGCAGCCTTGATGAGACTTATTTTAAAAACATGTAAAAAAAAATCTTACTGACCCAAACTATTGTATTTAAGTATGAATATGATTTATTTGATTTTTTTTTATTCTCTTTTTTGTAGTGTTCCCAGCCTGCTTAGTTTGGAGGAAACAAAGCTGTACATTGGTGTTGACTATGGTAAGCCACAACTGTCTTAGTGAAACTGCTCATGAAACCTGTTGTCTCATGTTGTTGTGATGAATGTACAGTTAAAGGGGGGTGAAACACTCAGTTTCAGTCAATCTCATGTCAATCCTATTGAGGACCTATAGAGTAGTATTACATCCTTCATATATCCAAAAAGTCTTTTAGTTTTATTATATTTATAAAAGAAAGATGTACTGAGTCTTCCCGAAAAAAAAAACAAGTTACTGGAGGTGTGCCATGTGGGCAAAGCTAAATAATCACGAGCTCGCAAAACTTTTGCATTGAGAGCATCTGAAAGCTGTGACTTCCCAAAACTAGCTTCCCATGGCTAGCAATCAGATTCAGCCATACATTTTTGATCCCAAATCAGATCCAGAGGCTGAAATTGAAGATGAGCAGCAGCAGCAACGACTACAGCAGGACGTCTCTATGTGGTGTGCACTGGAACTGTATAACTTATATTTGCTTAGCAGTTTTTCTTAATTACTAATTTTCACTGTCGTCATATTATTTTTTCTTTTCTTTAAAGGTCTACATGTGGGAAGTGTAGTTTGATGCCGACTGAGGCGTTTTTTTTTTTTATTTTATTTTTTTTTTAAGTAGAAATGATTTGAACTTAAGCGCAGTGTTTTTAGAACACCATGTAATGCGTGAGTTAAAACTTGCAACATTTGTGTGTGTTTACTCGTTTTTTTTGTGAGGATGTTATTTGGTTTTACAATAAACAGACAGACACCTACAGTGGCCAGCTAAACAAATCTATTTAAAAACATTCTTGAACAAATCCTATGCAGCTTTACCAATGATTTCCCGTTGACGCTCGTTGTGTGCGGTCTCACTATCCTCTGGTCGACGTGTGCACGGGCGCGCTTTTCCGAGAGAAATGCTCATATAAGGAGTTCCACTCTCGTCTATGGCTCTAGATCCACGATTGAAAAAAAAAACAGCTGGAACTTGTACCAACCCAGAAGAAGTATTTTTTTTTAACTTTGGCCATGTTTTGCATGAGAATCCATCTCTTTAACACTGTAAACAATTCCGATTACATGAAAACGCCATTGTACCCACCCCTTTAAGACCCTTTCAGGAAAGCTTTGCTTTTTTTTCTTCAGATAAGTCCAGAGAGAACTACCGTGAGGCCATCTGTAAAGTGATGAGACAGTTGCTTCGTGAGTGCTCCTCATTTTCCACACCTACTTGCACACAAAACTCACTTTAACTGAACCATAATTACCCATAATTCTTGAAACAGTCAGCCCATGCATTTTCTAATTCTCTTTTGTAGATTACATTCTGGAGC
Source organism: Hybognathus amarus (assembly GCA_030378365.1). NCBI lineage: Eukaryota > Metazoa > Chordata > Actinopteri > Cypriniformes > Leuciscidae > Hybognathus > Hybognathus amarus. The sequence goes on along the minus strand of JAQIUQ010005977.1, from coordinate 85,978 downwards.
ACTCAGAGGATGACACCAAATCCCTTTTCGCCATTATCAAGGTGAGCACAGTAGATATTTGAGCAACATTCATTGATCATTGTTTATAAAGCTGTTAATTGTATTGGACCATATAGCAATAATTAGCTGTTAAAGTCTCTGGGTTTAACAGTTGCTTGTCTTTTTCAGATCATCAGTGACTTAATGCACTTCAAAGGTTCCCACAAACATGAGTTTGACTCTCGTTGGAAGAGTTTCACCCTGGTGAAGAAGTCTATGGAGAATAGGGTATGTAGTTGGGCCTGAGAAAATCTCCTGTGGCATTTTATATTTGCAATGTATAATTGTCTTCAATCTTCTTATTCTCTCCAGCTTCATGGGAAAAAACAACACATCCGAGCTCTTCTGATTGACAGAGTTCTTCTTCAGCATGAGGTAGGAGCCAATGCTAATAACCTGGCTTAGGGAATTGGCACATAATAGATATTGTAGGGCATTCACAATATCAGATTTTCTCTACACTACTATCATGGCCAAAATATTTCACAACAACATTAATTTGGTGATCTATGGAAGCTTGTTTCCGCCACTGAATAAAAAAATAAAATAAATAATTGTGACTTTTTATCTCACAATTCTGACTTTATTTCTCACAATTGCGAGTTTATATCTCGCAATTCTGACTTTATTTATCAGAATTGCGAGATAAAAAGTCAGAATTACGTGATAAAAAGTCGCAATTGCGAGTTATAAAGTCAGAATTGCGAGATATAAAGTCAGAATTGCATGATATAAAGTCACAATTGCGTGTAATAAAGTCACAATTGCGAGATATAAAGTCAGAATTGCGACATATAAAGTCAGAATTGCGTGATGTAAAGTCAGAAATTGCGAGATATAAAGTCAGAATTGTGACTTATCAGGCCAATTCCAAGGGGAAAAAAAGACTAACTTTTTTCCCCTCAGAATAATTTAAATCTCACAATTCTGACTTTATATCTCACAATTCTGACTTTATATCATGCATTTCTGACTTTATAACACGCAATTGCAACTTTATATCTCGCAATTCTGACTTTATATCTCGCAATTCTGACTTTATATCTCGCAATTCTGACTTTATATCTCGCAATTCTGACTTTATAACTCGACAATTCTGACTTTACATCTCGCAATTGCGACTTTATATCACCCAATTCTGACTTTATATCTCGCAATTCTGACTTTATAACTCGCAATTCTTTTATTATTTTATTATTTTAATTCTTTTATTTTATTAACTTGGCACCACCTTATCTTGCTGAGTTGGTGGCCGTTTACACTCCATCTAGGGCTCTGAGATCTGAACATTCGAATCTCCTGGTGACTACAAAAACAAATCGGAAACGTGAAGGTGACAGAGCATTTTCGAGAAGTTGGTCCTATGCTCTGGAACAACCTTCCGCTATCTATTAGAGCAGTAAAGTCACTGACTGCATTCAAGACAGTGTTAAAAACTCACTTTTTAGACATAGCATGGGGGTCAGTTTAAAGTCAGCTTGGCGTGGAGGTGTGATTGAGACAGCCAATATTTGTTTCTGTTTCTCTTTTTTTTTTTTTTTTGTATGTAATGAGTATGTTCTTGTAGGTAAATTGTTTTAAAAATGTCTTAGTTTTTATTGTATGTGAAGCACCTTGGACAACACTCTGTTGTATTATGTGTGCTATATAGATCAAAAAAAAAAAAAAAAAAAAAAAAAATTCTGACTTTATATCACGCAATTCTGACTTTCCGTCTCGCAATTCTGAGAAATAATGTCAGAATTGCGGAAGTAAACTCGCAATTGTGAGGAAAAAGTCAGAATTGTGAGATAAAAAGTCGCAATTACCTTTTATATTTTTCATTCTATGGCGGAAACAAGCTTCCATAGATATCTACAATATTCAGAAATAAAAAAAAAAGAATATTTTTTTCAGTCAAATTCATCTTTAACTTTATCTTGTGTCTTCTGCTGTTTGGCCAATGCAGCAAAATTTTATGTCGGGTGCCAACCAACATTTGCAATACTGCCACCTACTGTGTTGGAGTCACTATCATATAGTTATTGGTGCTTTAACATGATAGATTTTTAATTTTTTGAGTATTATGATTATTGTCAATACCAGTATATTGTAACACACCTAGTTGGAAGTAAGAAATGCCCCTCCTGCTCTCCACTATTAGATGCGAAAGTTGTTGGTCGAAGGGTGTGAATATAAGACTGTTCATCAGGACCTGTTGAGGGACCTTTTGCGTCTTTCTACCAGCACCTACAGCCAGGTCTTGATTCCACATCCACCAAATTTTACATTTAAAATAGTCCTTTTTATTTTGTATGTACTCCTGAATATCCTTTTGGGCCCTCAGGTCCGCAGCAAGGCCCAGAATGTGTTGTTCACAGCTTTGGGCACCTACAACTTCTGCTGCCGAGACATTACTCCTCGTGTCCTGGAGCTACTGGAGCCCAACCGAACTGATGTCACCCAGCAACAGTTCAAAGTCTGCAATCTAAAGTTTTCACTTTCTATAATTTGCACCTGCTGCATATGTTCATTTATTTTATTCACTTAATACTATTGTTTTTATCATATTTTGCTGTAGGGAGCGTTGTACTGCTTGCTTGGGAACCATAGTGGAGTGTGCCTTGCTAACTTGCATGACTGGGACTGCATCAGTCAGACATGGCCTGCCATAGTGCGTTCAGGCCTCAGCTCAGCTATGTCCCTAGAGAAGCCGTCCATCGTCAGACTCTTCGATGACCTCGCGGACAAAGTACACCGGCAGTATGAAACCATCGGCATCGATTTTACTGTGAGCAGCTTCACCTGTTTTGTTCATAAACATATGTATTTTGCAACTGCAGTGTGTCATTCAGACTATTAAGATTCAGACATATTTTCTGTTCTGCAAAAATTTGTGATCTAGAATTTTTCCTAGAAGTGGAAAAGATTCACAACAGGTTTAAGTTGGTGCTTCATAAATCGCATCACTATTGACAGTAGACAATGGAACTTTTTGACTGCGAAAGTTTGCAGAAAGTTTGCTATCAGCTTTAGGCTATGTGTATGTTGTAAAACGACAGCAATCTTATTTTGTAAGACTCATGTTTCCCTTGATGAATGTGTAGGTACCTGAGAGTGCGGTTTTTCTTAGGCGGAAGATCACCGATTCAAGGCAACCCACTCCATACATTGGGACTCCGTAGACCAGGAGCTGGAGCAAGGGCTCGCACTTCAACAAGACAAAAACCAGGATGCAGAGCAGTAAGTGTTAAACACATACAGACTCACAACCTTTACTACTCATTTAACATGGTGTGGTAAATCTTTGCTGTTCCCTTTTCCAGGAAATATGAAAAGCTTATGAAAGATCTGTTGGAATGTCTAAATAACAGGGATCTGTAAGTATTAAATAGATGTTTAAAAGTGCTACATTTTTACAAAACTAGACAGCATAACAAATCACCAATTTGTGAATATGCTGTTTTGCGTGTCATCAGGCCTTGGAAGTTTGAGCACATTGCTATTGGCTTCCTGTCTCTACTGCTAAGAGATGACTATCCTCTCCCAGCTCCTGTGGTGCTCTTCTTTATACGGAGCCTCAACCACGATGCGCTAGTTGTTCGCAAGGTTGGTGGAATGCTATTATTTTGTTTATTTTATTTTCTATTCCTATTTATCAGGGGTGTCCATTCTGCCTGAGAAGTTTTATATTTAAATCTATTTTAAAATTGAATTAATTTCTGTGATGGCAAAGCTGAATTTTCAGCATCATTACTTCAGTCTTCAGTGTCACACAATCCGTCAGAAATCATTCTAAGAGGCCGTTTACATGACACACAACTTTTTATGTGTTTTGGCCATTCATTTGCACGACTGGCAATTTGGAGGCCTGAAAATGCAAACTTTTGAAAATGGGTTTCAATATGTAAGTTTTTGAAAACAATAACTTTTATCCTCTCCATGTAAACTGCAAAAATGGTAAAAAAATGTGAAAATGGTGATGTCGTGTATTACTGTCTTCAGTCTAAAGTGACAACTACTGACCTGACGATCATAATACAGCATTTATAGTCGTTTTTTTTTTTGGGGGGGGGGGTGAACGGGGATCATTTTGACAACGCTGTCGTCTATAAATATTTTTTTTTGGAAAACATTTTTTTTTCCAGAAATCTTTGTTGAATGGAAAGAACAGGTTTTTTTTTTTTTTTTTTTCAATAGAAAAAAAATGTATGTTTCAAATTATTTCTGTCACTTTTGATCAATTGAATGATAATCTTGCTGAATAAAAGTATTATTTAAAAAAAAAAAAAAAAAAAATCTTACTTAACCCAAACTTTTGAATGGAAGTGAATGATAGTCTGTTATATATTTAAAACCATTGTGTAAATTGTATATTAATTGGTTTTGCTTCCAATGCTCACTGATCTAGATGGCGATTGCTGCTGTGGCAGGCATACTGAAACAGCTGAAGAGACCACGCAAGAAAATAGCTGTTACTCCTTCTGATATAAGTGAGTAAACATCTCTGTGAAAACAAATAAATAGTACAATTAAATGAGGAGATGATTCAATTACTCTTCACATCCAACTGTTGGTCCATCTGCAAGGTACAGTATCTGTGAAAGGAGCAATTACACATGTGGTGCTTTGCAGGTCGTGTAACCGAGCCGGAGGGTCTGGTGGCAGGAGACAGGCCGGGGAATGACTGGCTGCAGTACCACAGTGACAGCCTGCCGAAAACCCAGCAGGACTGGGACAATTTCTGCTTTGTAGAAAAGACTCACTGGGGATACTACTGCTGGCCAAAGTAAACCCTCTCAGCCTCTGATCACTGCATGATTTAGTCTAAATATGCGCTTCCAGCCTTTTTTCCTCACCCTCTCTGTTCCTTTGCTCATAGGAAGTTGATGATATATGCCCCTGAAGCAGAGCAGCCTAAGGATCTTGCTTCTGAGAACATGAATGAGGTATACATGGACAGATCTCAACCGTACTTCCCAACATTTTGTTTTACTTATGACCTTTGAACTGTGTGTACTTTTTCCAACAGAGGGAACGCATCATCTATGACCATTTCACAGACCCAGTGTTTATCAAACAGCTCATTGAGTTTCTGTCCCTTGAGACCAGAAAGGGCAAAGACAAGTTCAATCCTCGTCGCTTCTGTCTCTTCAAGGTACCAGCATCCTAAGGCAAATTTGTAAACTCTGTGTGCATGGTCAGAGACGCTGAAGCAAAACAGCATGAGACTATAGACTCGATCGCATCCGGGTTTGTCTCAGCACGCCCAGTTACATCAGGTGCTGCGTCAGAAGCCGGTTTTGCGTTAGGTGGAGATGGTGTCAAATTACACTTGCTGTTTATAAAAACGTCCTGTGGTTAACGTGAATGATGTTAACAACACCGTGAGGCAGTTCAGCTGTCACACAAGAGTGAAAAAGAGAAAGTTATTTACATTATATATTTTAGGGCTGCAACAAACGATTATTTTGATAATCAATTATTTAACGATTATTAGAACGATTAATTGACTAATCATCGATTATTTTGCCAGCTAATCATTAAGTTTGGAATGATTATTCAGCTTTTTCAATTAGTTAAAACATTGAATTATACATATTCTTACTATAATATAGAAAAGAAAATCAGTTCAGCTTTTGAAAAAGTGCTTTTAATGAACTTAGAGCCAACTAAACATGTCATTCTCTTTAAGTTTAACTCAAATCACACACAAATGCTCTCTAAGCATTGTTTAATAAGCCCACTGCTTTTCATAGAACTAAAACAGAAAAAGGGTCATTACTTCAGGACACAAAAAGGGTAAAATATTAATCTGCAAACCATTAAAGATATAAAATTACAATAGTTTTTTTACATGAGAATTGAGCTGACAGAGGTGTTCTCATTCACCTTTTAATTTACAGAATGAAAAAGAAAAAGTAACTGCCATGATATTATTCCTAACATCTCCTTTTGTAAGTCTTCATGATTATGAAACAAAATACAGGCAAGTAATAAGACTAATACCAAATAGTGTTACAATAATAAAAACAGCTCTGACTCCTAAGCTCAATCAAGCTTTGTTCTATGCAAAATAAATCATCACATTACTGTAATTGTATTATTATTGATGATATTACTATTAGTAGTATTGCATAATCTAATAAAGAGATTTACCACTAGTTTAGTTAGCTCCAGCTGGAGAACACTCGATTCACCTGCTCCTCTTTTGCCCGGATGTTTCCTCTTTAAGTGCTCCAACATGCTTGCTGTGTTCCCGTGAAAAACAAGTTCTGCCTTGCATGTATTGCACATGACAGCATTGTTGGTTTTAAGTTTTGTAAAACTTTGCCAAACCTTGCTAGTTTGGATTCGTTTGCACTCGTCATAATTCGCACTGTTTTTTCTTTTACCGCACTTGCATTTATAAAGGGCTGCATTACACTCTCACGCCAAAGCGCCGTAGCGGTCAAATCGCGATATTGCATGCCCTTACATTAGGTCACGTGAGCTCTAATTGACTACTCGACAACAAAGATATTTGTCGACAATTTTTTATTGTCGACAATGTCGATAATCGTTGCAGCCGTAATATATTTCCAGCTACATCAACAACTATGAGGGTTAGTATTCTCTCTAATATCTTACGAAATTCTACTAGCGAATCAGCGTTTCTAAAATCGTTGTCTCTGTTTCTGAGAAAACGGATTTTATTAAAGTTTGCCGCTATACGCTTGGCCTGCAGAACACGCTTCCCGAAGTAAAGAAGCTGACTGAGATTCTTTTGAACACACATCAGCAGGGTTCGTGCATAGAGCCTATTGACCCTTCGCTAAGCCTTGCCCTCTCTAGTTACTGTTGCTACGCCTGTCAAGCTTTCACGCCTGGCATGTCTATTTCAGTGTGTATGCACTGGTGTCAGACATTCCTAAGGAGATAATTACTCATTTTTGGTGATCATGTGAAATATCTGAGAGAGCCACACTAAATGGCCTACAGTATGCATTAGAGGGATATATGCACGACATAATATGCATTCGAGTATAGACCATTTTGCAAGATGTAAACACTCAGGGATGCAAACACATGTATGGTCAAAAAAGAGAGAGGTAATCGAAGCCCTCGCCCCGCGGAAAATATCCAGAAAACCACATTGCCACCAACCCCTGCCATCCCCGGCCCACCCCTAAGCACATATACTAAATATGTTTCAGCCTTTTAAAGTCGGCATGAAATCAAATTTGACAAATCTTCTTTTTATATGTAATATTGTAGTGTTTATTATAAATGATTTATCCGTGCACTTCAATATTTTTTAAAAATTCATGTACCCTTGAAATCTTTAATCAAATACATTACCCTTCCCTCCCCCATCGAAACGACCTCTCTCTCTTTTGGTCACATGGAATGGCAAAAGTGTGCGGCCAGATCCGATGAGGGTGCGGCTGTCGGTGCACCACCTCTCAGAGAATCGCATTCAAATTGTTTGCAACGCCCAACCTCCAACGATCCAATCAATTGCCGAAGGATGAAATCAAGTCCTGCCCTACATTATTTTCTAATTTCAGAAGCCGTTTCACTTGGATATATGTCACGACAAGGAAAAAATGACAGTCTCAACTTCCGTTTCATGCCGACTTTAATCATTTTTCACACCAAAAAAAAAATGTTTTTATAAAAAGACAAACCTCACATATTTCAGTCTTTAAATCATTTTTTCACAAAAAAAGGTGTTATAAAAAGAAAAACCTCCTATATTTCAGCCTTTAAATCATTTTTATATAAAGACCGAAGTCAAAAAAAAAATATTACTTGAAATTTATATTAATGCACATTAGCTTATCTTTTATTATTAGTTTATAATAGTAATATTCGTAAAGTGCATCCATGCACTGCACTCTACATAACATAACGACAAAGAAAAAACGCTTTCTGTAGCTCTGCAACAAGATTTATTTAGGCTATGGAGAAGAAAAAACACCGGTAGTGTTTGGGCGCATTCTTCATGTTTACTTGGCTTCCCTTGACGAGCTACCTCCAATCAGGCCACGAGTTAGTGGAAGAAACACTAGTGGTTCACGCTTGCGCGCATTCTACTGGTTTGGCCCGCAGTGTTCTGATTTGATTATTTCTATTAACTTGTTTGGTGGAGGTAATCCAGAATTATTGTTGGTGAAATTATAATCAGACACCCCCACATAAATCTCTTCGGATCTGCACGATTCACACAAGTCACCCAAACTGACGTGAAAAAAGTGGGAGGCACCGAAAGCGCGCTGTTTGCATCCCTGAACACTGGTCCAGAAACACTTCCTGTTTCAGTTTGTAACTGTTTTCTTTATTTCACATGTAAAGAAAACATCTTAAAGATGTTTGTTTAAATTTTTGATTCAGTTTTATATGTTTTGCTGGTTGCATTTTATCCCAGCTTTTATGTAGTGTTAAAACTGAAACAGGAAGTGCTTCTGCACCAGTGTTGTTTACATCTTGCAAAATGGTCTATAGAATAATTTAATCAAAACTGAAGCTAAAGCCCATGATCCCAGCGCAAGCAGTCGCCGCCCCATACGCTGACCGTTCAACTGGGAAACACAAATTGAGGAACAGCTGTTTTTGTGCACAGCAGGCTAAGTGAATGTGAAAATAATCTAATATTTATAAATCAAACTGCTTATCCATAAATCTTGTGGAATAACACTAACACCTGGGAGAGCCGCAGTTTCGGTTAAAGTTGCTGAGTCAGGAGTAGGCCGTCGATTAACAAAATGCTGAAATATATTTTAAAGTTTGTCAGTGAGCCTCCGTCTTGTCTTTTAATCGTTTTATTTTACGTTAAAATATGCATTATGAACAAAGAACTTTTCCAATCAAAGTGTTTTTGTTAATCCTGTCTTCATTTAGTTGTAACTCTGCTTGATCCACGCCCATCATTTCTCCCTTTGCGCTTAAGATTTTCGGGAAAAAATCACTCCCCCATCCAAACTTTGAGCATACCCGGGTATCAGATTGGCACAATCCATACACACAAAGCTTTGGCATGTTTATCTCGCTCGAAAGCTTGCCAGACCTCCCGTGCCTAGTTACGGTTGCTAAGACATGATTGGCCAGTGGCGGTTTTCGGGCATGGCTTAGTGAAGGGTCAATTTGAACAACGCATATTCACTCTCTCTTTCACATGTTTGACACCGTTTCATTCACAACCCAATAATTATACCATGGTGCATTGCAGTGTAAATTTTACTTACTTACTTTTTACTTTGCAGTGTATTGAGTGACTTGTGTGATGTGTTTCATACTCGGCTTTAATTAAAATCCGTTGAATGGCCTTGATGTATGCGGTAGAATTATTTTTAGATGTGCCTGTAAATCCCGTTAACAAGCCACTGTTTGTCCTGGATATTTGCTCAGTGTCCTCTGCACTAGGGTGCATACATAAGTACATTAAGATAGGGATATGTTCAATCCCTACATAATTCACCTGGCTTCTATTTTTGTAGTTCTCCGAAAGAGAAAACATTTAAATGTAGCATTTATTGGATTGTTATCATCCTGTTTATGTTCACTGATTTCAGCAGTTTTGTTGCAGTTTCCCCTTCTGTAATTCCCAAACCGAGAGATCGCACAGAATTTGAGGATGCATTTAATAGATGATTTGTGTAGAGCAGTAAATACAATTGTGCTCCCAGCCACATCTCTGCAAATTTCTGCACTTTAACAAGCTCTCTCACCTGCCGTACGAATTATTACAAAATACAGATGGCTTGCTTTCTCATTCAACCCCCACAGGGACTTTTCCGGAACTACAGTGATGCCTTTCTGCCTGTTCTAAAGCCTCACATGGAGCGGCTGGCAGATGACTCTCATGAGAGCACCCAGCGCTGTGTGGCTGAGATCATCGCAGGCCTGATTAGGGGCAGCAAGCACTGGAGCTTTGGAAAGGTGAGCCCCACCGCAAGTTTGAGGGATGCACTAAAATTAGGGAGCCACTGAGATGTTTAACCATATTCATGCTTGAAACCCCCTTCTCTCTCACACACACACATAGGTGGAGGCATTATGGAAATTCCTTACTCCTTTGATGCGAACAGCACTGTCCAAGATTACTATTGAGACCTACGCTGACTGGGGTACCTGTGTGGCCACTGCCTGTGTATGTCATCTATCTTTACTATGTTGAATTTTATGCTACATTATTCACTACCTGAACCAGCAGTAAATGATCGTGAAAACATTATAAATGGACTTCAGGGACAACGAAAAAGTTTTAAAATTATATATTATTAATATAATTTAAATGTAACATTTATCTACATTTATATTTGAATATCTTTATGATGAAAATTAAAAAGCACTGCTTCAGAGTCTAGGTCAGTATAAAAATAAATGCTTTTATTTAGCAAGGTTACGTTAAGTTGATCAAAAGTGAATTTTACATTCTAACTTTTTAACTTTGTATGATTTAAAACATCCTGGAAAAATTGTTTATTCTGCTCATTAAGTAGCACAATTGTTTCCAACATTGATAAGATTTTTTCTTAGCACCAAATTGGCATATTAGAATGATTTTTTTTTATTTATCAAAAAAAATAAAAATGCAAAATATATTCAAATAAAAAGTTTCAAATTATTCAAATAAAAGGTTTCAAATATTCTGATACTAAGTTTCAAAACACAATATTACTGTTTTTACTGTATCTTTGGTCAAATAAATCCAGCCTTTGTGAGTATGTATTTATGTATATGACCAAAAAAAGTTTTTAAGCCAGTTATTTTTGCTGTTGATGTGTCAGTAAGAAATATCAGTTTACATTTCCAAACATTGCTTTTGCCATCTGTAATGATCCAGTGAGTGATTCTTGTATGCACAAGGAGTCTGACAACAGCCGGTAAGGTTTCTTCAAGTCTCTTGGAGACATTGCCACAGTTCTTTTAGATAGTAGTCTGTCTCAATTTTTTTCTGTTTCTTCATGTGAGCACAGGCAGACTTGATGGCTGGCTGCGGTCAAACACATTCAGAAAAAAATGTGACTGGATTATTACCGTTAATGGCAAACAAATGAATTGTTGGAAATGTGATGTGATATTTCCTACTGACACAATACAGCAAAAATGATAAATAACTGGCTCAAAGCTATATCTGTTTTTGTGAAAATATCATGCCTAAGACTTTTGCACAGTACTGCGTATATATGAATAAAACAATTGATTATTCATTTGATGTGTGTCTCTATATGTATATGTGTGTGTGTTTTGTATTGCGATATATTGTGGCACGATATTTTGTTACACCTTAATATATATATATATATACATATATATATATATATATATATATATATATATATATATATATATATATTAGGGGTGTAACAAAATATCATGCCACAATATATCGCAATACAAAAATGCAACAATATGTATCATGGATTAATCGCGAGTTAACTATGACATTAATGCGATTAATCGCGATTAAATATTTTATTCGTTTGACAGCACTAATAATAATACAATGGGGGAATATTTGTGGGTCCTGATAATGTTACCTGACATTTATTTTAAATATATCTTGTCAGTGAAAGAGTGCAGGCATATTTGTCTAAAATAGTTCTGTATTATTTTCAGCTTCAGAATCATGAATATTGTACAGTATGTATATGTCACCTTTGTCCTTCGGTTACAAGAACCAAGTCCAAGCCTATTGATTTAAACCCACAATGTAATATCAAAGTTAGCATTTTAATCAACAGTGCATTTTTTTTTTAACCTTTTACCGTATGTCTTGGAGTATCGCAATAATATCGTATTGTGAGTTCAGTATCGTGATGTGTATCGTTACATCCCTAAAATATATATTTATACATACACATGTATGGCAAATGATATACATGTCTCCCTCTTTCTCTCTCTAATACATATAAAGCAATTTATGTAATTCTTTAATTGCTATAGAAGCTACTAACTGTTGGTGTTTGATGTTTTCAGGAGAGCCGAGATCCACGAAAGCTCCACTGGCTTCTTGAGATGCTGATGGAGTGTCCTCTCAGTGGGGAAGGTGGATCATTTGTAGATGCCTGGTAAGTCTACATTGTGTTTAGGTTCACGGGCCAGTTCTGACACCATTCAGACATTAAATGCATACCTGATATTTACCCTGACTTCTCTCTTGTAGCCATCTATATGTGCTGCAGGGTGGTCTGGCACAGCAGGAGTGGAGGGTCCCAGAGCTGCTACACAGATTGCTTAGTTACCTGGAGCCTAAACTCACTCAGGTTTATAAGAATGTGAGAGAGCGCATCGGCAGGTAGGTCTGCGGTTAGAGCCGTCCCTGTTATCTAAAAATATACTAGCAGTTCCATTGATTCTTTGTTGTCATGATTTCTTTACTTGCAGTGTGCTGACGTACATTTTCATGATTGATGTCAACCTGCCATGTACTCTGCCTACTAAGTCCCCACACATCGCTGACTTTACCGAAAGGATCTTGTCTAAGCTGAAGCCCCTGATTGAGGGGGACGAAGAGATTCAGAACCACGTAGTGGAAGAGAACGGAGTGGGAGAGCAGGATGAGAGGACACAGGCCATTAAACTCTTCAAAACAGTTCTGAAGTGGCTGATGGCCAGTGCGGGGCGCTCCTTCTCTACACCAGTACCTCAGCAACTACAGCTGCTCCCCCTGCTTTTTAAGGTTTCGGACACTCTCTCTACTCTTGGCGTATGCTCATCTTTTATCCATTTGTGTGGAGTGCTTTTAAGTGGAATGCTGACTTTCACTCTGTGCTGGTCTGTGCCATCTGCAGATCGCTCCCGTCAGAAAACGATGACAGCTATGATGAGCTGAAGAGAGATGCAAAGAGCGTGTCTGTCCCTCGTGTCTCAGGGTCTCCTCTATCCTCAGCAGATCCCTCTGGTACTGAAGGTGCTACATGAGGTGAGGCTTCAGCCGTGCCAGACACATAACAGGACAACAATTCAAGGCCGAATTTGACCTTGACTCATTTTTCACACAAGTTGTTATCAGTGTCATTGTTAAATAGAAATAAAAAAAACTAAAACTATTGAAAAATGGTTGTCAATAAATTGAAGTAACGTGGAAATAAAATATTAATATTTGATTCAATCTTAAACCAGATAAATAAAGTTGCAGTTGAAGTAGATACTAAAATTACTGAAACTGAAGTAAAAATTACAAAAAAAAGTTATACAGAAATATTTAAAAAATATAGAAATGACAAATGCACATAAAAAATCCCTACAACTTACACTAAAATGAAGAACTGTAAATATGAAAATAAAAGCTAATTAAAAATATGATTAGTTATGATACTAAAATAACAATGGTAATGTTAACACTTAACTGTCACCGTCCCACAGGTGGGACGATTTGCCACTATATTTTTAAATCAATTATATCTTAGTAAATACCTTTAGTAATATTGACAAACTATATATCATTTGAAAGCTTACAATCTCTAGTTTCCATATTTGGTGACTGATTTTCAAAATATATTACAGAGGAACCATAATTTATCAATATGCAACAAGAATATTTTCATACTCATAAAGCGAGTTCAGACCTTTATTTTAAAATAGCAGAGAACATGAAAAATCATGAAAAAATGGTAGATTTTCATGCCAAAAGTTCTAAAGATAGCATCCATACAATTATTTTGGAAAAAAAGGACTGAAAAGTTTGAAATATCAAGAAAAAAATAATGAAGGCGCCCTTATATGGGCAGAAATGGAGTCTGATTGTGCCCTAGTGAAAAAGTTTGGTACTGCGCTCAAACAAAATCTTACTGAAAGCTAATTTTTGGAGATATCAACCTAAAATTTGAAACACAACTTGTTCAGATTTTTGGCTTTGATTTTTCTGCAGTTTTAGAGTAGCCCAGGTTTTGAAAATATATATTTTATGTAAAATATAAATAATTAATATTTTTACATTGTACATTTCCATAAACTCGAAACTTCTATAACTTTTTTTCTGTTTAACTTTCTTAATTTATTTCACTTCTGCAAAAATCTGCCAAATGTCTTCTTTAAAACAAGACCAATCATATGTCTATATTCCAAAGCATTCTTGAATTACAACCATTTAAGTTTGAAATGTGCATTTTCATGTCTATTCAAAAAAGGGGGGGTGACAGTTAAGAGGTTAATTAAAAAAAATGTATTCAATACATTTTAATAAGCAAACAGACCAAAATGCTGTATTTTATGAACGTATCGTTTACGAAACTCAGTATGGGTCATCAGTACGATGCCCCAAATGCTTATAACTATGGGTGTGGTTGACTTATTTTCTCGGGATCTCCTTATATTCCTGAAATCTTGCCGAGTCCAACAATACCAAACATGTTAGGTTTCGCCTTACGATTTGTGTAGCTTTGTGATTAAGTGCTTAGACCATTTGCCAATATATTTGAAACTGTTTGACCGAATGAGATGAAACCACCGTATGAAGTTTGGAAACATAGGTCATTGGCCATGCTAATGTCCAACTGTCCAAATATTAATAGTAAGTGGCAAGAAAATGCATGTCATTTTTAAGTATTCCAAAGCAAAATGATGACATATGTTCACCAAATTTGACACATGTATGGGCTCACTCTGAGGACACCCCCAGCCAAAAAAACAAACAAACAAAAAACACCGGAACAGCGCCACTTGGTGGTGCTATAATGAAACAAAACATGAAATTGATCAGTTATGTAACATAAAATACTATAATTGATGAACAATTTAGCGTATCGTTACGAAATTCTGTTTGAGTCATCGGCCCCATGCCTTGAAGGTACTCGCACTCACAAAATTTCTGGGCAACACCACCTTGTACTAAAAGGTTATAACAAAATTTAAAAAAATGCTAATAACTTGAAAAAATTTGCCTGTTGTAATGACACTGGTCTTAAAGGGTTAGTTCACCCAAAAATGAAAAATTCTGTCACTAATCACTCACCCTCATGTTGTTCCAACCCCGTAAGGCTTTCGTTCATCTTTGGAATACAATTTAAGATGATATTGTTAAAATATGAGAGCTGTCTCAGTCCTTTTCTTCTGTGGGCCTCTGATGTGAGTTCACAAGAGCACCACGACGCATGCGCGAGAATTGAAAGATGACGGCAGATGGGTCTCGATGTAGTGTTTAAAGTATGCATTTCCTGGATGTCCGAATCATAAGAAAGCAACGAGAAGACATAAAAGTGCGTTTCCATTGCTTTTCACACTTTCCCATCAAATGATTGTGATCGTGTCATCTTCTTAGTTCTCGTGCATGATGAATGAATCAGATGAATCAGTCTCTCTAAATCCCTCCTTTCTGCGAGCTGCTCTGCTCTAATTGGCCAGACAGCTCAGTCTGTTGTGGTTGGGCACTGTTTACATCCTGCATCAAAAACAAAAACGCCTATTGCAATAACATCAGCTCTGCTTGTACTGAGGCTTCCTACACTGTAAACTAAACACAGTAACGAACAATGAAGTTGATTTTACCATATCAATCCGAGCGAAAATCCAAAGAGGAAACATTGGAAGAACTACTCATTCAACCCGAACCTCCGTCGCAAGGAACGATTTGAGCAGGATGTTTCTCTATTGATCTCTCTATTCTCTTTTGTTTTCTCTATTGCTCAGCACAGCAGAAGTATTTCAGCAAGACAGTGATAATGTGAGTTAACCAGTTAGCAGGAGACTGAACATTACACCACATAAAACTCAAAACTAAGTATTTTGAACGCCGTCTATCAAGAGCCAGCGTTTTGCGAATCCTGCATTTAGCTCGAGATTTAAGGAAGCAGTTGCCAGTAAAATATAGTTAATACCGCAAAACTTTAGGTATTGTGGTAAATATGAATTTTACCCACTGATTTTTCACATACTCCTCCCTTGGGCAGTGAAAAACTAGCTTTACCTTCACATTCTCGACATGATGCTGTCCAGTATCCACAGGAATGAGCTGCAATGCTCGAGGGCATTCAAGTTTTCCCTGCTGTCTGCGAGCGCAATAAGTGGGCGGGAAATATGCTAATGTTTCGTCTTTACGTCACAAGTCACTTATGACTCATTTAAAAAACGATTCATTTAATTGACTCTTAGTCGACGCTTTTGAAAGACAATAACTTTACATACGGTGCAGTTTCAGATTTAAAGCTTTGTATGTTTCCATTCACTTAGAGCTGTTACACACTACATGAAAGGTCTTTTTTTAAAAATCCATAATTGGGGCACTTTACAATGTCTTTAATTGCTCATTGTCTTATCGTCTTTGCGCTTGGCCCTGCCAATTGCTGCTTGCAGCTATATTTGTAATTATTATGAAAAAAAGACACATTTTTTAATGTCATTTATCTATCTATTTATCTACTTTTTTTTTTTAGTTCCTTACCCAGTTGTAGTGAGTACAGTTTTCTGTGGAATCATACGATTCTTGTTATATTTTCAGATCGCTGGCAGCAGCTCTTGGCATGCACGGTTCTCAGTGCTAACATACCTCCAGATAATGGTGTTCTATAATCTTTTCACCATACTGAGCACCGAGCAGGCTGTTCAGGATGTAAGAACACTGGTCATCAGGCTACTGGAGGATGAGCAGCTGGAGGTACCTTCTGGGCAACACTGAATAAATTATGCCAGCATGTCGGTTTATGCACCCTTGTTCATTAAACCTTCATCTCTTTGCATCTCTGTGCCTTAGGTGAGAGAGATGGCTGCCACCACTCTCAGCGGCTTCCTGCAGTGTAACTTCTTGGCAATGGATGCCTCCATGCAGACTCACTTTGAGGCTCTATGCAAAACTAGACTGCCCAAAAAGAGAAAAAGAGACTTGGGCTGTGTGGTGGATACCATTCCTTCAGTTGGTATGATCACGCTTTAATCACATGCACTGCTGGAACTGTTTGGGTCGTAACCATGGCACAACAGTAGCTTTTATGCCCACAGAATTTAAGAGCTCCGATCTGAGTCCAGTCTGTCTTATCCTGTTACAAAAAACGCCTGTAAATTAGGGCTGTCAAATGATTAATCATGATTAATCACATGCAAAATAAAAGTTTGTGTTTACATTATATATGTGGGTACACTGTGTATAATTATTTTGTATATATAAATACACACGCATACATGTATATTTAAGAAAAAATATTATTTATACATAAAATATTTATATTTTTATGTAATATAAATTACATATAAATCTATATACAGTATATACATCAAAATATTTCTTAAATATATACAAGCATGTGTGTGTGTATATTTATATATTTATATATATATATATATATATTTTATATATATATATATATATAAAATAATATACACAGTGCACCCACAAATATTATGTAAACAAAAACTTTTATTTTGGATGCGATTAATTGGGATTAATCATTTGACAGCCCTACTGTAAATTAAAACAATAAATGACTCTCTTTTTTAAGTTCTATATTTATGTACATATTTTTTGGTGAAACAAAACTTTTAATTTATTTGATTAAAAATACAGTACAAACTTGTTATTGTATGTTATAACAATATAACATGTATTACAATATCTATTTCCCTTCTCTTTTCTTCCAAGGAAGAGAATACATAGATTTTAAAATATAATTCCTGTGATGGCAAAGCTGATTTTTCAGCATCATTACTCCAGTCTTCAGTGTCACATGATCATTCAGGAATCATGCTAATTTGCATTTCTGAAAGATTTCTTCTATTCATTGATGTTGAAACATTTTGAGCTGCTTAATGTGTTTGTGGAAACCATGAAGCAAAAATTTTCTTTGATGAATAGAAAGTTCAAAAGAACAGCATTTATTTGAATAAGTAATATAAAGTGAAAGTCTTTACTGTCACTTTTGGTCAATTTATAATGTGTCCTTGCTGAATAAAAGAAAATGAAACACAAGATGTTAATCTGTCCTCAGATCTGGTGCGGCGTCACGCTGGAGTGCTGGGACTCAGCGCTTGCATCTTATCCAGCCCGTATGATGTCCCGACCTGGATGCCTCAGCTCCTCATGGACCTCAGCGCTCACCTCAACGACACACAGCCTATCGAGGTACACGGCTCGTCACTACACACAAACACAATTGCTTTCTGTCTCCCTCTTGTGTGCTTCGCTCTTAGAGCCCATTAAATCTAACAAAAATCAATACAAGCCTCTCTCCACCTGATTTAGATGACTGTGAAAAAGACTCTGTCTAATTTCGCCGCACTCATCACGACAACTGGCTAGAGCACAAACAGCAGTTCACGGATGACCAGCTCGTGGTGCTCACAGACCTTCTCGTGTCACCTTGCTACTATGCATAGATTGGGTATGTTACAAAGACACTCATTTAAGCAAATCCTGAAGTTAAAGGT
Source organism: Hybognathus amarus (assembly GCA_030378365.1). Lineage (NCBI taxonomy): Eukaryota > Metazoa > Chordata > Actinopteri > Cypriniformes > Leuciscidae > Hybognathus > Hybognathus amarus. Next base: position 67,618 of record JAQIUQ010005977.1, on the reverse strand, counting down.
AGTGAAGGTCAGAATTTTATAAAAACTTTTTACCAAATTTGTTTAAACTTTCTATATATATCAATGCATAATTAAAATTTAAGTACTCTGAAAAAAAAGAGTATAAAAATCAAGTGACTCTTAGACCGTTTAATCTGCACTAAACGCAGCTCATTATTTCGAACCGGGACGAAACAATGGATTGGCTTAGGCGACTGTCACTCTCTCGCAACCATGGCAACCACCCTTTTGCCACACAGGACCTGCCCACTTGCGCGTATCCAGATCGTACCTGTTCGCGTGCTTGTTTGAGCTTGAAGATGCAAAACCCGACGCAGCAGGTCCTCTTGTCTAAAAAGTGCTCCTTGCCCTGCACTTCGACCACCCCGTCCTCGGCCTCTACTTCCTCGGACCCTAATAGCAAAATCCTCTGCTTCGCCCTCGACCACGGATCTGTCCTCGAGCTGACGATGCGGTACTTGCTGTCTTATACTGTCTATGGGTAACTTACTTGTCTCGGGTGTGTAGTCCTCATCAGAATCAACAATGCTTTCATCAAGCAAACTCTTACATGCAGAACACCATATATATGTAATGAATCTTACATGAAATTCCTCTTCATCACAGTGTAAATGATGGCAATGGAAAAACGTGTATCATGCAACCTGTTTTTAGCTTTGCCTTATAGATAACTAACTAGCTCGTTAGCGAATCAATATTGTAAGCTTTACCAATATCAATATGCTAGCTTGATAGAGAGTAATAAAATACAACTTATTTGTTAATCTTCATAATGATAGTTAGATTTTTTTATTTACATGTGTTTCTGACATGATGTCACTACATGCACTTCTTCCTCTCCTCTCCGCTCGCTCTCAGGTAAATAATGCGTCTTCAGCTCAGCGGTCTGAGTCGCGCATTCATGTGTTTTGGGGGCGTGGCTTTGGAAGGAGCCAAGAAGGGAGGGGGTGGAGTGAATGGAAATAATGAGCTGTCTTTAAACAGTCGTGACGAGGTCTACAGACACTCGATTTTTATACTTTCTTTTTCAGAGTACTTAGATTTTAATTATGCATTGATATATACAGAAAGTTTAAAGAAATTTGGAAAAAAAGGTTTTTTTTTTCAATTCTGACCTACACTACCTTTAATCCTGTGATGCACAACAAATGCTGTCACGGTGGGCAGCTCATTAGGATTTAAAGCACAGCCATACTGATTTGGACTCTGCTAATATCTTGTTGCCAAAGTAACTCATTAATGAAAGCTGTTTAAAAGCTGTGTTTGTGACCTGATCATATTTTATGTTTCTTTTCAGGTTGAAACAATGTTTCTGCAGGTTTTAGTTTTTTTTTTTTTTTGTTTTTTTTACTTTATATTCAAATAAAATGTGTTCTGCATGGGGATGTGACGGGAGGACACTGATGCTCAGGATCTCAGCATCTGTAGCAAAACCTCTTGAACCCAGACCCATTAAACCATGAGTATGATAAGAGGAGGGCAGGAGGTACGTATAGACATGAAGGAGTCGAATGGAGGACACATACACAAAGCGACGATTTCAACTATTTAGAAATCTACTCTGTACGTACTGTTTGTATGTATATATCTAGCCCATATTTTTGCATTTCAACTATACTTAATATTTAAGGTTTACCAGCGCAGGGATGTACTACCTGCAGTCTGTAATATTGTTGTACAGATAGATGATTCCCCCCCATAATCCTGTGTTGACATTAAAAGTGTGATGGACAGAATGCCTATGGGTTCCCCATAAATCAAACTCCAAAGCCCCTTCATGCTCTCTTGACTTGAGGTTCTCGGTGATCTGAGCATGTTTAGAATTGTCAATACCACTTTTCCCCATTACACTGAGATATCTTTCATCGTTCAGCATCTTGTTTTTTTTTTTAACCTTTTACAGTTAGGAGCATGTGATTCTCAGTTGAGTGACAGAGACAGCATCTTTTCGACTTAAATCTCTGTGGTAATCGGATGTGGCATGCACCTCTTCGGCTGTTGTTGCACTACGCTAGACTGGCATCAGTAAGTTGATGAAGTATATATTGGGGCTGAGCCTTCCTATTTTTTTATCATTACATGAGGATGCAAGTCGGAGTACTGTGACATTATTGTAGGAGGGTAGCTTTGACATTGTCCTGTATCTCTCTGCTCACTTGCCATCACAACAGGGTTTTGTTTTGTCCTATGTGTTTGTGTATTCATATGTGTATGTATGCATTTGTGTATTGTACATGCGCATTTACCTATGCATAAACGACTTGACACGTCTTCTAGCAAGAACGGCCTGACCAGATTTAGTGTGAGAATTGTTTGTGGAAGGCGCGCGGATACACATGCATGCTGGTTTGAGTGTGCATGTTTGTAGTTTGACCAAATTATGGCGGTGTGATGTTGTTTTGAGCCATTACTAATTGGCAAGCGACAGATTCCAGGATTGTTTTTGTTCTTCTGTCACAATTTAGTCACACACAGCGCCAGGAAGGTCTTCAGGTTCTACCATGGTTAGTTCTGTTTTACATTTGGGAGTGTACATAACAGAAACATTATTTAGCTTAGTGCCAAAACTGCAGTGATTTTTCTTTTTTTTCTTTTTTTTTTAGTTGTTTGCTTCATTTTACTCTCAAGGACAATAAATGAGTTATTGTTTTTAATAAATTAACATGCAAACCTTGTTTTTCCCACAATATTGCTACTTTTTCTTTTTTAGCTGGGTCTCGCAATGTCAAAGTCCTTATTATAAACAAAAACTCTTGGAGACATTAGCATTTGGACCATTGTAGTAAATTCAGGAGAGATCAAGTATACAATGTTAGCGGTACAACAACAGACATTTGGAAGAGGGGAGTTTTAACTATTCAGACAAAGTATCCTTAATAAATAAAGTGATTAATTTGGGTGAATCTCATAAATTCTGTTTGAAACATTCCAAAAAGTTTTCACTATATATGCCTGGTAGGCCTTAGTTAAATTAGTGAACTAAATAATTAAATAAAATACAATTTTTTAACAGGCCTTAATAGAAGAAAAACACGCATCTTGGGAAAAAAATGATAACACATATATATATTTTAAGATATGTGCAAGTTGCGTTGAAATTTTCTGTAGTCGACATACTCATTTACTTCCTTTTCTCGGTCTTGATGGTTACTTATACGAAACACCTCATTGTCTGTGAAAGAAGCCAATGGTAGTTGAGTTTTTTTCCCCAGTAATATTATAATCATAATTACAATGAATCCACACATACCAGAAAAATTGCACGTTACAGTAAAAAAAGAGCATGAAATAAATAGTATGTTCATGTGAATTTCATGTGAAAATGTTTCATGTTATCAAATTCATAATTTACACACACACACACACACACACATATATATATATATACATAAATATTAAGTGACAAACATGTTCATGAGATTCACCCTTCCATGGTTTATTTGAAGGTAAGGAACTTTAGAAATTAAAAAGAAATGGCTTTGTAATATATTTGCAGTTTCTTCAGCAGAATACTAACTTATTTTGCATTTTCATGGACGCAATGACATAAATATTACAGCATACACTGAAATCCATTTAAGTACCTGATATGCATCTCAATGTTCAACACAAAAGACGAATAATGTGAAACGTCATGTCATAAAATCAAGTGTTCAGTAAAGAGACTGTCTTAGATAATTCTATTTAAAGAACAGAAAAGTACTGGTTATCTAATGCTTTACCAGGTAACGGTTTAGTTTGCATGAGCTGTCATAGTTGATAAATAAGGGAAAATTAACTAAATTCCTGAGTTTTTCAGAAGATAGGACAATGGCAGATCACTCCATCTCCTGCTCCTGCAGCTCCTTCACAAGGCGCTCCAAAGAGAACAGGTGATCATCGAGGTCATCAGGAACTAGTTGCCTGAGGGCATTGGCAAGCTCAAACAGGTAATCTGAATTCTTGCCACTGGGACCAACAGACTTCACAATCTGCTGAGCAATTGTCTCCAAAGGCGCTGGGCCGAGGTAATTGGGGTTGTTGTAGGATCCGATGTAGAGCAATGTGTCCTGCATTGGTTGGTGTTCCTCATCTTTTGGATGAAATGTAACTGTCATCACCCCATACCCGCCTTTTTCTCTGTAGTCCAGATACTCTTTCACTTCCTTTTCTCGGCCTGGTGGCAACTTATAAGCAACACCCCATACGCATCCCTACAGAAAAGAGGAGTGTGAACGAACACGCACACAGTTTGGATTATTTGTGCATGTGAATGAAATGCATGTATAGCTAATGCTATTAAAAATATATTTAAAAAAGGCACTTCCCATGAAAATGGTCAGAAACGTTTAAATATTTATATTTTTTTAAATAAACGGTAAGTGAAAGTGTGCGTTTAAATCTCAGATGTTCATTGTCAACCTCAGGAGCATTTATATTGCATTTTAAAATAGTCAAGTCAATTTTTTTTTAAATAATCAGGCTACAGTAACTTTTTTATTGATTACAGGATTACTACATTTATTGCCAATTTGTACATATTAAGAATGTATTGACTCCCTCATCATTATTTTTCTAATACCCTTTCTAAAAAGCCAACTGCTTGTGTTGCCTATACATTGAAAATTGAGAGGCCACTCAGCATAAACAAATAAAATATTGTATAGTTTTTTTTTTTAGTTAAGGTTAGTTTTATTTTGATTTTAATTTATCTTGAATAAATAACCCTTTATTTATTCAACTAGGACAAAATAAATAAGGTTCATTCCCAAACCGTAATTTAGGAAACTAAATAATCTAAAAATGTTTAATATAATTATAATTAGGTAATAATTATATTACCTAAAATGTGTTATGTAATAGTTACTAACTACAATTTGTATCATGTAGGCTAATCTGCATTCAGTAATGGACTGCAATTTGCAATCATCCCAGTACTGGAAGCATTTTAATGCTAGGGAATTATAACTCTATATAATTACTATAGGATAATGTCAATCTAATGTCTAAAAAAATTTCCTTAATGCAATAGAAAAAAACAAGTCATGGGTGATGGGTAAAAAAAATTGAATGTCGGCATTTTATTGGCTTCAGTTCGGCAGTATAAAGGTAACGTTAGCAGTATTTCATTACCTCAGGATCCTCTATTAATGTCACCACTCGCCCAGGCTGAAATAAAATCAATAAGAAATAAGAGTGTTAATCGTCCTGTGTTAAGGGCTCTGTCATCCTTAAAGGTCACTATGACTGGACACCTGCTGTTGATCAATTCGGATGACTTTGATACGGAATAATCGGGTCCATCCATACCTTTCCAGGCACCCCGCGATGATCAGTACTTCCCTGCCAGAACCTGCGACTAAAACCTTTGACGAAACCCACTCGTTTCTCCTCGTAAGGAAAGTCAACTTTCCAAATCAAAGATCCGTAACCAAAAACCCACATCTTTGCTGCTGCCTGCTCACGGTGTGTATGCTAAACAATGCTCTACAGACTCAACTTATACGTGGATGGACGTGTTTTTATGGCCTGTGTGCGTGCCACTGACGAGTTAGACAGGGTTGTCATATCGTTAACTTGTTTAGTATCACTGAACATTACAAAAGAAACATACTTGGCAAGGGCGGATACATATAGTTCTAGTCGAATATAACTCGAATCAAGTTTCCTCTATTGACGTCGTTTGACGTCTAATTTACAATCTGTCATAAAACAGCGTTAAAATCTGTACGCCATTAGTTGAAGCTATAAACCATAGACTGTGTAACCTGGATAATGGGAGATATAATTTTTCAAAATAAAAGCCAGTTTACTGGCTTTAAAATTAAACCCTTAAATAAATTTCTATGGTAATCAGAATATCCACCAAAATATTTAATACGGTACGATTTTTTTAGCTAGTAACAATAGCTGTTGTGATGGATTATTGATCCATTAACCAATGTTATTTATAAATTAAATATGTAGAGCTGTAAAAAAATACTATGCTGAATAAATCACGAAATAATTTGTTTTTCTTTTGTTTGTTTTTTATAATTTAATTTGAACATGTAAAAAACAAACAAGAAAACAAAACGATATATATATACAAACATGCATTCATACATAAAATTAAAATTAATATAACGGCTACATAAATTCATGTACTTTTCAGCACAATCTTCCACAATGATTGTAAGTATTTCATATTAGAAATCCACATGTTCAAAAAGGAGTAGGAAAAAGTTCATAAACTATTATTTTATGATATTTTTCAGTCTGTTATTTTTTACAGTCTATGGTCCTCCTACTTCTTTCTTTCTTTCTTTCTTCTTCTTTCTTTCTTTCTTTCTTTCTTTCTTTCTTTCTTTCTTTCTTTCTTTCTTTCTTTCTTTCTTTCTTTCTTTTCTTTCTTTTTCTTTCTTTCTTTCTGTCTGTTTTTCTGTCTTGCTTTCTTTCGCTGAATACAAAACAAATTGCTTCTCATTCATATCCATCTGTCTGTAGCAAATCAATTAATAACACCTTCATAGTAAACTTAATATGTAGACCTAGTAACCTGTATATAATACTAAACTCTCGAGTCCTTTTCGTATCCCTTTAATATCTTCAATTTAAATAGTCTTTTAAAAATGACTCATTGTTGCACATGATTACATTTCTTCACTGCAGCTCACTGCAGATTCATTCATCCGTTCCTTTATTTTAATTAGTAACTTTTAAATTTCACAAATTAAAATGATTTTTTTAGGTCTTCTGCCCGCTTGATCGCTTTGCATCGCCTTTGTTTTATATGTTGCTTTCACATGTTATTTAATTATATGTATTTTAAATCTAAATATTAGCTAGTTAAATATTTGAATGATGACGTTGCTAGATACTGTCATTTGTTGAATAACATCTCCCTTTCTGTTTTAAGGAGGTGTCTGGTTTTGGTTTAGTTGGTGGATCAACTGTCATTAATTATTATAATTATTTCTGCTTAATTATTTTTATTATTTTTAGGCGGAACGCAAAAGTAATAACCGTCTGTTCTAGTCGGAGCCCTGAATCAGCCAATCAGAAAATAGCATCGCCGGAAGTTCCGTTGAATTTATCCGGTCTAGCTAGCTTGTGGAATTTGTCATGATTCATTTATATGTTTACAAATGTTTAGAACCGCAAAATGATTTCACTAATCTTTTTGTTGCCTTGTGGACATCTTAAAGATTCAAAGTGGGGAAATAAACTCAGACTACTAGCATACTAGAAGTGGTTAAATCCTTATTTTGCAATCAAAGCACCGGTATCTGTCCTGCTTATCATGCATCATGTAACGTTAACCTAGTGTGCACTTGACTTCACTGTTATATAGATTTAACCTGAGCACTGCAGTATATGGTAGGTGTAATTCAAGACCTGGAACTGTCAGCGTGCACTCGGTTAAGAGCCACTTTGTGCAAGTGATATAGCGTTAGCATTGAGCTATTTCAGTAATGTTTGAGGGGTAAAGTTAGCGTGCGGAGGGAAATATCGATGGACTTCACGGAGTGCTATGGAGACACCTGTTCCGCCGTCGCGCTGGCAGCCCGGGATGGGAAGGCTCGGCGGGTGCAGAAGCTCATCCAGAGAGGCTTCGCTATGGACGTGAAAGATAACCGGGGCTGGAACGCCCTGCATGAGGCCGCGGCGACTGGATCTGTGGAGTGTGTTCGGCTACTCCTCCATGCAGCCGGTAAGAGCTTAATATTAACTGTTAACTTGCATACTAAGGCGCATCTGAAGTGCGAATTAGGTATCTGTTTAATGCTGCTTATATTTGGCATAAATGCATTTACACAGACACGCACACATAAAACTTCCTGGACCTGATGGTGTCACACCACCTGGAATTTATTCGTTAATAACCCTCAGAGCACATCATTTTTTTGTGAATTTTTGAAACACGCAAATGGAAATTAATCACTAACCTTTGGAAAATTTTTACAGGTTTTTATTTTTCTAATTGATATTAAAAGAGGAATTTGACAACGTTATCAAAGTAGTCTATTATTTATTTATTTGTTTGATTTCACAAGCAATGACCATTCACATTATTATTTTTTAAGCTCATGAAGCTTCTATAAATGAGATCAAATGAAAAAAAAAATGTTGGCTTTAATTGTAGGTTGTTTTATTTTTCAATTGACGTCAGGCCAAAACAGATGTACTTCACAAAAATGTATGAACATGAAAAAATAAATAAACATAAATATTGTTGGTCTATACTTTAAGCTTTTTCTTAAGGTCAAAAAAACATTTTTTGCACTATACCATTTCAGTTTTAATTGTGACGTTTTTGTTTTCCTGATTGCACATTGTTTGTAACAAATTAAATATATTCAAATCAATCAATATGGTCATAATAGTAATTTTCTGTGTGCATCTTTCTTTTTTTCAGAGCAAAAACTTGAACATTTAATCTTTAATTTTAGGGGTTTTGCTTCATAGATCACACATTTGTTTATTCATAACAAAATAAACCTAGGAATCAATCAATGCATTCACGTTAGTCATTTCCTGTGTGCATCTTTGATACTATTTCTCTGTTAATGGGGTTCTTGTATTTTTACAGTACATTACTGGCAGCACGGTTATGCACAAACTATAAAAGTACTGTAAACTACAAAATAGCACTTTACTATATTTTTACTGTATTTCGTAATTTGATCTGGTTCTGCTGTAATTAATTATATGGTTTTGTACTGTAATATCTATATTAATACATTATTGCTAAATATTGTAATTTTCAAAATAATTAATAATGATAATATTATAATATAATATGTAGTTATTAGGAAAATGTATAGTACGAAAAAAATACTATGGATCACTGATACTAGTGTCAACTGTCTTGCTACCAACATTGTTATTAAATATCTTATTTTGTGTTCAGCAGAATAAAGAAACCAAAGGTTTGGAACAACATGAGGGTGAGGAAGTGGTGACAAATATACTTTTTGGGTAAACTATACCTTCAAGGGATAGTTCAACCAAAAAAATAAAATTAGCCCTATGTAGTATAGATTTCTATACTCACCCTCAAGCCATTATAGGTGTATATGACAATGGTTGTGTTTCTGTTTTGAAAGTCCATAAAAGTGCATCTATCCATAATAAAAGTGCTCCACACACACTACTCTGGAGGGTTAATAAATGCATTCTGAAGTGAAGTGATGCGTTTGTGTAAAACTAAACAAAAAGTATAATATTCAAGTTGCTCTTTAGATTTAAGACAAATCCATGTGGTTGTTTGGCTGGAGGCTAGTTATTTTACTTTATAATGTTTTAAATACAGATATTTTTCTTAGCTCCATTTTTTTTCATCATCACAAAGTCAGCATCTGAGATATTTCCATCAGATATGTTCAAGAACTGTATATTCTGATATATACTGTATAATTTTTTTTAAATGGATCAGTACTGTGATACAGATTTTTTTTTCTAAATGTATATAAGAAATTTCAATCAGCAATTAACAGGCTTTCGAACCCACTGTCCATTCTAATGGACAGACGCATTTGAAATAATCCTGATTTAAAACTTGCAATTCTACAATCGATTTTTAACTTTAATAATCTTTCTATTTGGCATAGAAACTATGAAATACTGGCAAAAATATGAAAAAAGTGAACTGTCCCTTTTATGTGGAAGACAATTGTTTAGTTATTGTAATATTTTTATTTTTAACTTTTCAGGAACATTCTTTTGAAATGACCTTTGCATTTATCATGCCACTGCTTTGAGTTGTTGTATTTTGTCATAAAAAATATATAAAATGTGAACTTTTTTTAATAATGTATTATGTATTTTAATCTGTTCATGAACTGTTTTAAAGATTTTTTTAATGAATGTTGTAAATTTGTATCAACTAATGTGTATAAATTAAACCTTGTGAAATTTTCTGAAAAAGCTTTTTTTGACCAGTGTCTTTAGTTTAGAATTTTGTGTGGTATGTCAAGAATATTGAAATGAAAAAAAAGGAACTGATGCAACAATATAATAGTTGTTGACCTGTAGCATGAAACAGCCCTGCTTACAACTGCTTTTTCATGTAAACAACCCACATAGTAATTCCATTCTAGTAGTTTTCAAATATTGCCAGAGCATACCACAGGCCTACATTTAGTATTTTGGTGGCAAAAACCATGACACATGATTGATGATGGCAAGAATTACACACAAAGCATAATCCAAAGACAAAACAATAGTTCCAGTTAGTTTTCAGTTCCAGTGCTCGTTTAAGTACTTTTTTTTTTTTAATGGCAATGTAGCTTTCAAATCTCATTCATGTGATTTAATTATGCACATATTCAGATTTAGTTACAAGAACTGTCCCCTGAAGACCAACTATCAGGGCTCTTTTGACACTCTAGTATAATGTTTACTTATTAAACTGTTCAAGATATGTTTTCTTTAATGTGCAGGTCATTAATTGTACATCAATGTTCCTCTTTTAGTGAATTGTGAAGATTATGTCAACACTTTGACCCATAACTCAGAGACTCCGGTTTACTTTGCTTCGAGGAACGGACACCTCCGGGCAGTGAAGTGGCTAATCAAAGGTGGAGCGGACATTAACAGGACAACCAATGAGCTCTCCTGTCCCCTCTTTGCAGGTAAACCCAAAAGTACCTAGGGTCACAGGTCATCTCGGATCATGTTTACCCTGTGTATTTTCTATCTTTGGAGTCTTGTTCTAGAACCTTATTAGCAAACACCGGAAGTAGCTAACCACGGCCATATTGTTGACATGACAACTGTCCTGCCCCTGAGCTAGCTCCACGCAGATTTGAGTTGAGGGAGTAACGTTAGCCTAATTGATATTATTGCATGATACTGATGTCTGATAATGCCTGAAAACTCTGTGTAGGTGTAAACTGTGTTTTGAGGATCTGGCTAACTTAAGCCCACAAAGGACAATATCGTATTAATCCTAATTTAATATTTTATGGCAGCTTTTTCAATTTGAAAGAGCAGTTTCAGCCACTGCTTATAGCTAACCATATGTGAGGTAATATTAAGATACCTAAGAACTGTAACGTTAGCCTACATGTGGTAATATGATGGGAACAGACTTTGCTGTGAGTGAAAGTTTAGCCTATTTATCCTAGCTATCCACAATTCTCTCCTGCGCTGGCTCAACTCCTGTCTCATTCCCTTCATGTTTTCTGACAGTCGGTAACCCTAACCCTTGTCGTGGTTTCTATATGAACAACATGGCCACTGCGAACATTGATGTCATATATATGTAAGCAATACAAGTACGAGAGGCTGTGCTGTATCGTGAATAAGTAACGGCTGAAGGACGTTGTTAGGCACGAGTTGCCTGACGACCCCTTCATCCGTTACTTATTCACGATACAGCACTTCCCTTGAGTATCTTATTGCTTTTATAAAACGGTTGCCACACAATATTAAAGTAAAAAACAATGTATTAGTGCAACTTTCTTGAAGTAAAATCACTAAAAGCCTTCCTTCCGCTAAAAAAAAATAGTCCCTGAGCGTGGACAGCAACAACTCTCCAATGTGTAAAATGCAGGAAAGCTCAAATAAAAACAACAGAAGCAAACGCAGTGTTGCGCAGCGATCAATAGAACTCGTTGGGTGAAGCGGTCATAGCCGTGTTTGTCGTGATATAAGCACAGCTCTTGACCAATCAGAATCAGAGGATTCGAACTAACCGTTCGAACTAATCAGATATATATATATATATATATATAGTGTTTTTTTTTTTCCTAGCTGTAGATGGTGGGCACAAAAGTGTTGTGGAGCTGCTAGTGCGAAATGGAGCTGAAGTCAATGGGACTCACTCGGTGTCAGGCTGGTCTTGTCTCCATCAAGCTGTTTACAAGGTTATAGCTTTAAACTACAATTCTAATTTATGATATATGAAGCTTTTATGTTTTGGAAACTTTGAAATTTGAAAATCTCTTCTCACAGATTGTTAATTGTAACGGCTTATCAGCAAATTGTTATCATTAAAAAAACTACTACCTATTTAAAACATCAATCAAACTATTTATGTTGCTGCCCGTTATTACTCTTTTACATTTATACCTTTATTAAAAAGTTTTATACTTCTAGGTTAAATGTGTAATTAAACTTTTTTTTTAAATGAAAGTCCAGGGCCATTAAAGTGTGTGTTTTAATTTAATCAAGCAAGCTTTTAAATCCTACATCTGAGGCAGTTATCAAAATCTTTCATCAAGAAGTTGAATAAATAAATATCTGTAAATAACACTTCCAGGGCCATACTGAGATTTCGAGGTTCCTGGTGAGCATGTGCTCTCTGGAGGCAGTGGATGACTATGGGATCACACCATTATTTGTTGCTGCACAATATGGACATCACCAATGCTTGGAGAGTCTTGCAAATGCCGGTGAGAACACTTCTTTAATGATTAATCCTGTATGAAGTATGAACTGCATGTAGCCAGTCATGTGCTTCTCTTTTTGTACACTAAATGCTTTAGTCAATGTTCATTGTCAACTCTTGCAACATTAGAGCTATCACTGCTGTATCCACCATGCTATTTACCAGTGACACGTTCTCCTGAGAGAGATAAGCAGTTTGACGTAAATGTAAATTAAAAAAAGAGAGAAATTGTTCAGATCTATGAATGTATTCAATGATGGCAGTAAAAATTAAATATAGACATACTGAGACTTGAATACAGTCTACTATGATGAGCACATTTTTAGTTTCTTAATTAAAATTCATGTTCACACGTTTTGGGAGGTGAGGGAGGGCTGGTATAATGAAAAAAAGGTATCATGTCAAAAATATGTCTTCATAGTGAAAAAAAAGCCTGAAATTAAAAGTTTGGCTGCTTGCTTTACTGCTTATTAATATTTATAAAAAAAATAATAACTTTATACTTCCATTCAGCAAGGATGCATTTAATTGAGAAAAAGTGAAAGTAAAGATAAAAGATTTATAATATTACAAAACATTTCTATTTCAGAATATGTCAGCATATTGGTAACGCAATAAAAGTTGGTATTTTTATAGAATACTATCATTTTATTATTATTGTATTAGCCCTACAGTTCCAGCATTAAAATAATATTGTACATGGGCAACATTTAAAACTATAACATATTTTTCTCTCACAATTCTGACTTTTTTGTCACAGTTGAAAGTTGAATATCTCCAAATTCTGACTTTATAACTTGCAATTTTGAGTTTATATCTCTATTCTGAGGTGAGAAATTCTAAATTGCGGGATATAAACCCTTTTTTTACTCTGTGGCTCCCTGCTACGGCAGAACTGTTATTTTCTGTCACCTGATAGACTCTGAGCACTCACAAAACCCATCATCGCTGTTAGCGAGAAGTCTCGAGATTCAAGTCTTTTTGTCATTACGTCACATCTGTACACATGAGGAGTCTTGGCAAGCAGGCTATATTGCGTGCAAGAATGCTGGAGGTGGAGATTTATAATCTTTTCTCACAGCACTTGATATAACTAAATGTATCAATTTGATGGCGGATCCAGAAAGGTTCACAACAGATTGACAACTATTTCACCCACTGTAAAATGCAAAAGACTTCGGAGTGGCTACAGAAAAAAAGAGACTGCAACGGAACCAGTGGCGGCTGGTGAACAATATCTTATGTGGGGCTGTATCATATTTGGCATTTTCAATTGTCTGGTAACCATAGGACTCAGGTCTTTTAGCATCGTGGCATGCTCTTCCTACAGACATCCGTCAAGCTGTGCCATGTCGTGGGCGTGGAAGTACAACTCTCGTCAAGTTGATAATTCCACGAATGACTGCAATTGCAGATTTCGAACAGAGATGATTCGACAAAGGAAAAATGCCGTACTGCAGCTTTAAATGGTTATTAAATAGAAATTAAAAAAAGAAAGCCACGCCAAGCACAACACGTCCCTGGATTAACATCTTTGTTATCCTGGAACAACATAGCAGTAGAACCTGATTTCACAAATTACATGTTCTTGGATCAACATCTTTGTTCATCTTGGAACAACATTGCAATCAACCAGTCAGATTTGAGGGAGAAGTTGAGTTTGTCAGGTTTAGGCTTACAACCAGGGTTTGGTAGCCTGGATGCCAGCCAAATTAAGCCCTGCCCACAACATTTGAGGGTGGGAAGTTTCGGTCTGGATTTAACCGTGAAGCAAGTATGCCTGAACCAAAACTGTTCAGACCAATTAAATTGTCAGGGTGGGGTTTATACTATGATGGACAGCTGTTCAACAAAGTAATCATCCTAGTCACCAAAGAGCGTTTGGGTTGAATTCAGTTTAGATGTGTAGATTCAGCTATCTACTCTTATAGAAGATGTAGACAGCACATTCAATTTAAAAGAGGAACAGAGAACCGTGATCAAGACATTTGTTAATCCATTTGAGTGCAGGGGCATTTTCTGTCTTGGTTCGGTTGAAATGCCCCATAGTCACAGCCGAATGGAGCAGTTTCAGACCCGCCTTCTGACTAGAATATGAGTACGATGGTGTCAGGCTAAGGGTTTGGCGCTTCTACATCAATTTTATGCACCTATCATTTTCCTCTGATTTTAGGGATATCTTATGGATAGGTTTAGAGATAGGGTTATGGTTATGATTACATTTTCAGAACAACAAAATATGTTGACCCAGGAACGTGGCTAGGCAACTTAAGCCGCATTTCCACCGCAGGAACTTTCCTCAGGAACTAGGAACTTTGGGGTGGTACTCACCAGGGTCTAAATGAAGTTCCGGGTAAAAAATCCCAAATCGTTTTGGCCCAAATCGTGCAGCCCTATACCACGCTATTCTTTCTGCCCGATGGCGCGTGTTTGTCCCATCCGTCTCACGGTCAATGTCCGCTGATAAAAAAACGTCTACTAAAAAACTATCTAGCATTACAAGCTTTCTGAATACGCTTTGGGTGCTCTTCTCATTTCTGCCATTTTGTTAATTACCTCGTTAGTAAACCAATCGCACACAAAAGCAGCAAAGCTTGAATCTCCTCCATACAAAACTCAAAACAAACGCGCAGGCTAGGAAGAGCAGTCATACGCAGTTTAACCATGAGTTTAACGCCACTACATAATCTTTCCGCTTCGGACCGGTACTTTAGTACGCGGTGTAAATGCAGTAATCAAGCGGTCTGAGGAAAAAAAGGTTCCTGTGAAAAGTTCCTGGGACAAATAGTTCCTGGTAATTGCGGTGGAAACGTGGCTTTAGCAAAATCAGGAAGTGTGCCTAAGCACAGGTTGTCGTTTTCAGGGGCGAATGTAAACTGCCAAGCAAACGATCTGGCCACACCACTGCTCATTGCTGCTCAGGAGGGCCACGGTACGGTGTGTGGAGGTTTTACTGGCCCATGGAGCTGACCCTAACCTGTACTGCAATGAGGACTGCTGGCAGCTACCCATCCATGCCGCGGCCCAGTTTAGTCGGCTAAGGTACGGCAGCTTTGCTCAATTACATACAGTGCTTATGGAGACCTCATTTTAAAAAACAATCCACAATGTGACATTTACTTAGTATAATATAAATAACATTGGAAAGCTAACCTTTTGTACTTTTGGCGTAACTTTGGCCTTTTATGGAATAATTTTTGCTACTCTGGATTAATTTGGCCGCTCATCTCTTGTCTGTCTGTGTAGTATTTTAGAGAAGCTGATTCCGGTAACGAAGCGAGAATGTGACCGGGGAGAAGGAAAGGTCAGTCCAGTTTACTTGGCAGTACTAAGCGGACAAGCGGACAGCCTTCGGGTCTTGCTAAAGAAGGGCTACAGTCCAGACGCCCAGAGCTGTCGACAGTTTGGATACAGCTGCCCTTTAGACATGGCTCTGTGGTGCAACTCTTGGAAGTATGACATAGATGTACACTCATGTCCTGCTTTTCATTTTAAACACAATCAGTTGGACAGTATGACTTCAACACCCATTTGTTTCTCAGTTTGGACAGCGAGTGTCACCAGACTCGTGAGATCACTCTGATGCTCTTGGCAGCAGGGGCCCATGTGAGCATGGGCATATATGCCTTTGCGTTACAAGGCCATGTACCAGAGCACCTGCCCTTGATCCTGGAGCACGCTGGGCTCCCTCAGGGTGACCGACTCAGAGAGCTGGCCAATAGAGCCCTTGCTGAGCTGCAGAGTGCCTCTTTTTGGCTCCCCCTGCTGCTCAAAGCTGGAATGGACCCAATGCTGCTCCTACAGGACAAAATGTAAGCAAAACATTGTGATGGTTGTCACTTTTGTATTTTATTTTAATCATGAGTGGGTTCACCATGCTTGGCTTTTAATAAATAATCGTGCTTTATTAACGTCAACGTTCAAAACCACTGTGTTAAGCTCTTCTCTTCTGCCTGTTATGGTGTAATTGGGTGCAGGCTTGAAGAAGGTGAAAACAGAGTGCTTAATTTCTTTCTGGAGTTCGTTAATTGGAAGACTCTGCCCTCAGCAATGCTTCAGATTCTCTCTCACCGTCGAACAGATGGCACCTGGACGCCACGGAAGCATTTTCGGTATGAACTTTTTACTTGTGTATAGTATGTGTAGGTTTTATGACTTTGATAAACAAAATGTTTTTCAGTGTTTTTCCACAATACATTGCATATGCACTCACCTAAACGATTATTAGGAACACCATACTAATACTATGTTTGACCTTCAGAACTGCCTTAATTCTATGTGGCATTGATTCAAGAAGGTGCTGAAAGCATTCTTTAGAAATGTTGGCCCATATTGATTTATGGGATGCACATCCAGGGGACGAAGCTCCCATTCCACCACATCCCAAAGATGCTCTATTGAGTTGAGATCTGGTGACTGTGGGGGCCATTGAACTCGTAGTACAGTGAATTCATTTTCCTGTTCAAGATACCAATTTGAAATAATTCAAGCTTTTTGACATGGTGCATTTTCCTGCTGGAAGTAGCCATCAGAGGATGGGTACATGGTGGCCATAAAGGGATGAACATGGGCAGAAACAATTCTCAGGTAGGCTGTGGCATTTAAACAATGCCCAATTGGCACTAAGGGGCCTGAAGTGTGCCAAGAAAGCATCCCCCACACCATTACACCACCACCACCAGCCTGCACAGTGGTAACAAGGCATGATGGATCAACTGTCCAATTTTGATGAGCTCTTGCAAATTGTAGCCTCTTTTTCCTATTTGTAGTGGAGATGAGTGGTACCCGGTGGGGTCTTCTGCTGTTGTAGCCCATCCGCCTAAAGGTTGTGTGTTGTGGCTTCACAAATGTTTTGCTGCATACCTCAGTTGTAACGAGTGGTTATTTCAGTCAAAGTTGCTCTTCTATCAGCTTGAATCAGTCGACTCATTCTCCTCTGACCTCTAGCATACAACAAGGCATTTTTGCCCACAGGACTTCCGTATACTGGATGTTTTTCCCTTTTCACACCATTTTTTGTAAACCCTAGAAATGGTTGTGTGTGTGAAAATACCAGTAACTGAGGAGATTGTGAAATACTCAGACCGGCCCGTCTGGCACCAACAACCATGCCACTCTCAAAATTGCTTAAATCACCTTTCTTTTCCCATTCTAACATTCAAGTTTGGAGTTCAGGGGACTGCCATTTTTGGTTGATTAGATAATTGCATTAATGAGGCTCCTGTCTAGTGATATATTTTTACTTAGTAAATGCCCCCAGCACTAGCATTATCCACTAAACAGTTTTTAGAGATTGAACTCTTTACATTCATTTTTTTTTAATAAATAACCATATCGCCCATTCCTACTGCATTCTATGTGGTAAGTGGCCACAGTTCAGTAACCCTTTGCTCTTGGTTCCAGAATCAGTCCCTGCCCTCACTCATCTGTGCAGGCTGGCAGTGCAGGCAACAGTGGGCAGCGATACTCTGTTTAAGACTTCCTTTATCCAACAGCTGCCCGTCCCCACACTGCTTCAGGACTACCTACAGTTCGGCGACGTCTCAGGCTTGCTCACATAGCCTAATCCGTGGCTAATTAAGTTATCTTGACTTGTTCCACTGCAGTATTTTGTACATAATGTTTATAAAATTTTAATGACTGCTCAAATGAAGCTGGACTCTGGTTCTTTTCATTACCTTGATATTTAGAAAATGTGGGAGGACAAATGAAGAATTTCACCAATTTATCGTCACTGTTCTGTTTCCTTCTTACACAGCTGGCCTTTACTGAGTTGATGTTGAAATTCACCTCTGCTCCGTGTCTTTGGTCTGCTCCGTGTCTGTGGTCTGCCTCGTTATCTTCTCGCTCGCTCTCTCTCTCTTGGCGGCTCTCCTCTCTGTCTGCCTCCAAGGTCACTGTGCCTCAAAGACGCATACTCTCTTCGAATGTTAATTGCCCAACGCAGTCACACTCATTCAGAGATGCTACTATCTGCCTTTGGTCATACTATTTATTTAACATTTTATGTTACCTTTTAGGAATGCCCATAGCACACCATCAAAAGCTCGCTGTTAATTTAAAATCATGCGTGTCGCTGCGGCGTGATGCTCTCAATCCCCTGCTGCTTTCAGAATAGTCATACCGTTATGAATAGATGGGTAATCTGTTACACACAGACATCAATGTTCCAGTGTTTTAATAATTTTCAAAAGCTTACATATCCTTTTCCTGGCTAACTGTCTTCACCTCTTTAACATTAATTATGGAAAGACCATGTGATGCTTTGTTAATTATGACATTAACAAAAAACAAACAAAAACAGTTATATAACACCAAGGTGCTCCTTATTTCCAAGCCGTTTCTTTTGAAATACCATGTGCAAACAGCAGGGGGAGAACATGGATAACTGACAGTACTAACTCCACACTACTGTAGCTATCTCGCAGCCTGATTACATGAAAGAGGAGCCATTTCTGCTCCCTCCCTGATATTTTGAATTCAGAGCAAACCGAAGGCTGTGTCTCAGCAACTCTGTTCCTTGTTCTAGACAATCAGGCCACCTCTCTGTGGGAGACTCTGGAAAGGCATGGCATCAGTAATCATGTGCATTAAGCTTTCCTTGTGCTGCAGGTAAGCTCAGGTCCAACGGTTCGGCTGTGATTAGCAATCAGGCTTTTGAAATTCAGCCAAAGGACTGACTGACTTTGTCTTTCTTTCACATACAATCTTTTTTATATACGTAAAGTATTAAAAATTGCATTTCTTAAATTTTACGTAATATTTGAACAAATATATATTTTTGTCACACATTTTTAGGGAAATTTATAATATAGAGGGTAAAAATATTTGTCATTGTTTTCGAACCACATTTTTGTAGAAACATTTACTTTACAATGCATAAATCAGCATTAATTCATCCTTAACTAATGCACAGATAATCATGAGTTAAAGTATGACTCATGAATAACTAAATTAATTCATTATTACAGCATCAGCAACTAATAACAAGTCTATATGATTAATAGATTAAGTAATAAATGAATTGCTATTAATTAAATGTCATCATGTATTAATTCCTTAATTGCATAATTATTAACTAGTGTCAATGAATGTGTTAATTACCAAAATTAGTCAACGCTATGCACTTCAACTTCCAGTTGTCTGCTTTAATCTTTAGCTAATGATTTGCAAAGGTATCATTATGTTATGACTACTTGTTGAGGCACATGATTATTAACTATATGTTAATATGTCATTATGGTTATGGGTTTTGTTTTCCCCACTAAAGGGCACACAAATATCAGCACACCAGAATCTGAAACACTGCCGCTGTTACACCATGTTTAAACTGGGCGAGACCATTACAGCTGTCTACACTGGACATGACAGACCATTGCAAGTCCATTTGTCCTTTATAACAGAAGTAGTGCAAGAGCTCGGAGTATGTTAGAAATTGAGTGAGGCATAAGTTTACTGTTGGGGTTTTGTTGTGTCGTTTAGCATTGTGTCGCATCCAGTGTTGTATCACTGATTATAATGGATTATAGTTTCTTTGTCCGGTCTAGACATTTGACCGGTCCAGTCTTATGATAAAGCAGAGCTTGGCCTCATATTCTCAGTGTTCTTCCTTTAAATTCCAGAGCTCAAGCTTAACCTCACATGTCAACCATGTGGATGTGGCGGTTCATCTGGCGTAGTGGAATACCGGTTGTAAAAGTTGGGAAATTGAAATCCATAGTATGGATGTCAAAACCAAAATTACATATTACTTAAAGGGACACCATGCAGGAATTCCATTTTTGTCAAACAGCGACCCCTAGACTTGCTGTGGAGTACTTGTATTTAACGTTACTGTCGTAAATACCACTCACGCAATGCCTGACATGGCGTGACGCATTACATAGTATACAAAAGTACATTGTGTTTAATGAGATCTTATATATGTTGTGAGTGGTCAGAATTGTCATGTGATTAAATACATAGATCTGACTATTATCCTCATGTACTTTAATGGTCCATTGGCAGAACTTTTGCCAAGCGTGTCAGAGGTTCTGGGTTCTGAGTGGTATAGTTTTTTCCCCTCATCAAAACCGACTGTTTTGAGGGATTGTATATCAAGCAGGGACGTGTTTTTTGTGCATTAGGTTTTGTGATTTCACTGTAACAAATATAGAGAATCCCTCAGTCTCTGCAACAAATTGAAGGGAACTGTCTTAAGTGTCTTTTTATCTGAAGACTGTGCACGTCACACTAGAACACTGTATCCGCGCTACTGATCTCAGCGGCAATGAGCACTTTGGTGAGCACATTTCAGATCACCTCTTATTTAACAAACGAAAAACATGAATGCTCTACTAGAGTTACCTGGAGATGTTTTATTTGTTTGTATTGGTACATCCGTACCGCGAGATGTTTCAATGGGGACATATCACACTTGCAAATTAAACCAATTGTAATCTGTGACTTCTCGCTCGGTCAGTCTGCCGTTTGTTTCCTCTTTCTCTGCTTCTCCGACAATGCTTTCCTAGCTTTCTGGTTCTTATATGCCGGCTGAGCCATGACGATAGTGTGACTCCACCCCTTACCTTGTTCCTGGAATGTGTGTGCAGTACAACTCCGACACATTAACATTTTTAAATATTTATTAGCCTATATACAAGTATAAACAAAAATATAATTTTTCATTATTTGTCAAACTGATGGTGATGTTTGTATATATATATATATATATATATATATATATATATATATATATATATAATATACACATCATTTTTGAAGATATATCTTTGTATATTATATCATTACTCCAGTCTTCAGTGTCACATGATCCTTCACAAATCACTCTAATATGAGGATTTTATGCTCCAAAAACATGTATGATTATTATCCATGTTGAAACAGTTTTTTACATTTTTATTTCAGGATTCTTTGATGAATAGAAATTTCAAAAGAACAGCTTTTATCTGAAATGGAAAGCTTTTGTTACATTAAACCCTACCTTTTAAAAAGTTTGGGGTCAGTAAGAATTTGTATTTTATTTTTGGGGGAAATAAATAAGAAATCAATACTTCTATTCATCAAGGATGAGTTACATTGATGAAAAGTTACAGTAAAGACATTTATAATGTTAGAAAAGATTCTAATTAAATAAATGCTGTTCTTTGAACTTTCTATTAATCAAAGAATCCTGAAATTAAAATGTAAAAAACTGTTTTCAACATGGATAATAATCATACATGTTTTTGGAGCATAAAATCATCATATTAGAGTGATTTGTGAAGGATACATGTGACACTGAAGACAGGAGTAATGATGCTGAATAAGGAATAAGGAAGAATGAGGAATAAATTACATTTTAATGTATATTAACATTAAAAAAGTCATTTTAAATTGTCATAATATTTCACAATATTACTGTGTTTTTTGAATATTTTTCTATCAAAAAATTGCAGCCTTGGTGAGCAGAATTATATATATATATATATATATATATATATATATATATATATATACTGGTGTACAATTTTACAGAAATGTTAAAACACAGACTCCAATAACCACTTTGATTTGTCTCCCTAATTAAAATGTGACGGCAGCACTGAGGAATGAAGTCTAGAATAGAGCACGTACATAATTGATGCAACATAATGTAAAATGTATCAGTCCTGAAATGTGGTACACGTTCTATAAAAAGCCAGTGTGACGTGCAGCCCTAAGCCAGTCCCAGTTGGAGCTGGAAGCCTGAATTGTTCACCAGCCACCACCCTTCATTTTTTGTTGATTGGCTCACGATTTTGTGGCTTTGAGCTCTTAGGAAAATCATCACAGTGAGGCACATTGCATGTCTCTTTATGTAATCACATGGGACGTCTCACAGGCAGATGTGTGAAAGATTTTTTTATGGTTCTCTAAGTGTTAATTACACAAACAATAGCTGGCCAACATTAAATGTAGCCTTTTTGATGATCTGGGGGGAGGGGTTATGTTTGGGGATTTAGTTAGTCTCAGTGTAAGATCCAGATCTATCATTGCCTCATTGTGTTGTTCTCACCATGGACCTGAATCATGAGGACACAGTTGCCTGGCGACCTGTTGAAGGGAAATATCTGCTAAAGTATTACCAGGGGATTTTTCTTCTAGACCTTGCAGAACATCTCATAGAAGGCGTAGTCATGCTGATACTGTATAGATTTCAGTAAGGGGCGAAAGCATTAAGGCCTCAGCATATTACATCACCTGTTGGGAATCGTCCAGCTTTGATACTGCATGGATGATTTATTTGCTTCAGTATGATTAGATAATTCTTGCCTTTTTGATGGAAGAGGTCTAGATCTTATTGCATTTGTGCAGTCTGTTACCCACTGCTAACACACTCCAAGGAAATAAACAAGGGTGATGGGCTTCTGTTTGCTTTCACTGAACATGAGATTAATGTGTTTTTCCAAGTCAATTTGTTGTTTTATCTTCCAGGTCCTACATGTCTCATCTCATTGATTTTACTCTTTGCCACCTCACAAACAGGTCATTATGTATTCGTTTGCTTGTGTTTGTGCCTGTGTGTTTGTTTTGTCAGGAGTAATCTGGACAGAGGAAATGGTCCATTTCATTTGGACATTTGTTTCAGGGAATAGAAGAGAACTGCGGTGTTGATGTAAGACTTGGGCTTGGTGGCTGATGATATTTTAAGTGAAGTGTTTTGCTAAACGAATAGTTCGCGAAGAATTGGAAATTCTTTTTACCTGTTTCAATTCCATACAACTTTCTTTCTGTTTTTGTGGAACACTAAAGGAGATGCTGGGCAGAATGTTGCTGCTCTTTTTATATACAATGAAAGCATTTTATTACCAGAGCTGCCAAAAAACTGAGGTTACAGTTAAATCATATTGCAGTGATATCGCTCCAGAACTCTGTCTTGCCTTGCCTTCACTCGAGACGGTAATGTGAGTTCCATTGGCAGCCTTTTGGAAATGCGCAGCTCATTTGCATAAAGTTAATATTTCAGAATTTTTCTTGACACGCCTACATTCTGTTGTCAACGGTCACTGTCGCTCGTGTTGTGGAAGTCACTAGCCCTCCATTGAAAATAAATGGGATCGTGTCACTTTGGCATTGTGTGTCTCTGGAAATATGAATGGGGCTTTGTCGCTCCCAAAAGTCATAAATCTCAACTTTCTTGCATCGCTGGATATGCAGGCATGCCTACCCTATGTCACGACCAATTCGTACGAATTCATATGAGTGATTAAAAAGTGGCTAATTCGTACTAATTCGTACGACCTCACTCGTACAAATTCGGTACGATTTGTCTAAACCCACGTGACGGTTAAGTTTAGGGGCGGGGTTAGGGGTAGGTCATTCGTACGAATTCATACGAACTGGCCAATTCGTAAAATATGTACGATTTAGCAAAATCGTACTAATTTGTACGAGTGAGGTCGTATGAATTGTTACGAATTAGCCACCTCGTAAAATTCGATTACGAATTCCCGTGAGATCGGGTTGGGCATGCTTTTGCTCATGTTGCTGGAAATCGCCAGCTCTCAAAGCCCGGCCTGGTTCTACAGAGGTGCTAGAATGTGCTAAGTAGCCTCGAACGCAAGCAAGAGCACCCTCAGTTGATCCTGTAATACTAATACCGTTTTGGCAAACGCTGCGGTGTATATTTATGATTGCACTCTGGAGAACATCAAATGTGTATTCCAGTGCATTATTTACAACATGCTTTTGCAGCGGCGAGCAATTTAGCCAAATCACCAGTCATAGTTGTGTTGATCTCTTGAAAGCAGTGGAGTCCACTCACTGAGTTATGCAGGCTTGCAAAACCTTTTATTAAAGGATTTGTTCACCCAAAAATGAAAATAAGTCATTAATTACTCACTGTACCAACCCCGTAAGACCTTCGTTCGTCTTCGAAACACAAATGAAGATATTTTTGATTAAATTTGAGAGGTGGATCACTGCTACATACATAGGCACCCTAAGGGATCGAAACTTGACGGCCTGAGAAAGTCAATGAAGAAAATGTTTAAATATTCCATGTGACAACAGTGGCTCAAGAATAAGTTTGTCAAGCGATGAGAATACTTTTTGTGCGAAAAACAAACAAAACAAAAATAACGACTTTATTCGACTACTCCATTTCTTCCTTGTAGGCCTGAGACGAGAGTTCAAGAGATTTCCACGACGCATGCACGAGAACTGCGATCTTCAGTAGTAGAATAAGAACGCGGTTCTCACATTTGTCGTGGAAAGTTTTGTTTGTTTTTTCGCACAGAAAGTACTCGTCGCTTGATACACTTATAGTTACATGGAATATTTAAAGGGATGTTGAACTGAGAAATCAACTGAGAGCTTTTGACATCTAAGAGGTCATCATTTTATAAGTATATCCTGTAAGTTTCAGACCTGAAAACGTACTTGTTAGTCCAATAAAAACTTTTATTGACACCGGCCTCGGCAAACGACTCGTTTTTAAAAGTGGGGAACTATGACGACAAAGAGGATAAAACACCACCCCGCAGAAGATCAACGCCTGCTTCAACATGGCCAGTTTAGCCCCGCCCACCGATTCGCGCATTACACGCATAGCTAAATAACATACATGCCTACCTCGTGATGACAAACCGTATCGAGCTACCGAGCAATACAAATATTGTGCAGCGCCTGGTTGTGGAAGAAGACAGTCGCTGCATATGCTTCCTGCAGATTCCAATAGGACTGCATGGATAAACTTTATTTTTAATGACGTTCCAGCTGATGAGGGTAAAACATTGTCCCGTCTATATTGGATCTGACAGGAATCGTGCAACACACGGACTCTGGGTTCGAACATGTATGGGCGAATCCGGTTGCCATTGTACAACATTGGACGTTTTCCCCACATGCACCGACGGGTGAGTTAAACTCATTATAATATGCAAAACTGTTCTCCACTTGCAGCAGTGGGCGTTTACTTCCAAGTCTTCAGTGCGACACGCCCATAAAAACCGACCGTTTTTCAGGTAGGCTCACAACTTGGGTACAAAATAGCCTAGTATTACTTATTCATTTTGATGTTTTTGAATGCAAAAACCAAGCGAACGTCAAAAGTTGACCTCAGACAACAATATAATAAAATTTAAAAAGCCAGTTCATGACCCCTTTAAAAATTTTCTTCATTGATTTTCTGGGCCAAGTTTCGATCCCTTAGGTAGCCTATGTAGCAGTGATCCACCTCTCAAATTTAATCAAAAACATCTTCATTTGTGTTCCTAAGATGAACGAAGGTCTTACGGGGTTGGTACAGCATGGGGGTGAGTAAATAATGACTTAATTTTCATTTTTGGGTAATCTTTTCCTTTAACCAAGAAAGTGTAGACAAATGTAAGCAATTTATTCTGCATTGTTGGCAGCTTAATGGATTATAAAGCAAATTTGTGTGATCGCGAATGAAACCGAACAGCGTTTTAATGATTTTAAGGGAGTGGTCTTAGGTTGCGTTCCAGGCTACAGCATAATCCATTGAATAAAACAATTGTTTTTTCATGCTGCTAAGAGGGCAGACGAGCAATTGCATGTTGTAAAGTTTCGGAAGTGATATATAAATGCTGGATTCACAGTTAAAACGCTAACACATTAAAGCAATGTAAAGGTAATAGACTAATAGATTAATAGAAAAAATATTCGTAGCAAAATATCTTTGAAATTCTATTCCAATTATTGGTAAAAGAATTGATGTCTTCTGCACTTTACTAGAGCATCCTCACTAATTTGATTCTGGGACCAGGCCTGCTATAGTATATAGTAAAAGAGTCATTCAAACGATGTACCTATGGCGTGTGCTTGTTCATTTTAGAGTTTGACAGCATCTGGACACTGGTCTACTTTCATAAGATGGAAAAGAGCATCTTGAACTTTCAGTAAAACATCTCCTTATGTGTTCCATGGAAGAATGAAAAGTAGTGAATAATGACAAGTTTTTCATAGATAAACAATCCCTATAAGACACTCCAGTCAGTTGTGTATTCTGCATCGTCCTCACTTACCAGATTAGCAGAAATAATTGGTGTGGATCGGTACTTTCATCACATGAGTGTTCCAGGTGTGAAACAGTCGCTGATTGTGTGAAGAAGTTGCTGATTGAGAGAAATCTGAACCTCCCTGGTGAGGTAGCCGTCCGTTTAAATAATGACTGCAGTCAATCACTAAGACATTGTGTTAATCAGTGAGGTACAGAGCCCAGCAGAAGAGAAGATGGAGCAGATTACTTCAGTATAGGTAAAGAGAGAAGAGAAAGATGGCCACATCTAATCCTCCACGGTCCTATACTCTCCATCCAGCCGTTCATGTTTATCTATTTTGTGCGTGCTTGTGTTATTGTCTTTGCATGACTACATCAGCCTTATCAAGATTCGGAAATAAAAATTTTAATTAACCTAAATTAAAAGCAGGCCACTCTTCTTAATGAGTTCCCTGAGTAATTAAACAGGCAACCCGGCGAATTTTCACACTTCACGTGCTTTGTTTGCCAGGAATATCCACACCTGCATTGACCCCGCTGCCGTTCCCCAGGCAAAGAATTGGTTTTAACCTCGTATGTGATCTCGGTGTTTGAACAGCCGGTCATTTCTTATCGAGTTTATTCTCAACAACTTGCGAGTCCATAAGAAATGACCCTTTGGCAACCTCCACACCAGAAGACTTAACTTTGTCACAGACCCTGTCAGCTCCCCAGCCAGACGAACATAAGTGCTATCCGATGAGAGCGCATCACAGAAGGTTACAGTGACAGCCACGACGGAGAAAAAAAGATAAGTGTTAGATCATTTAAATGCTAATTATCCATTTTCAATCCCTCATAAACTTTAACTGCAAGCCTTTGAGATTTTAACAAAAATAACATCCTGAGAAAGAACGTCCCCCATGGGAGGCGAAATCTTTTTAGCTGCACAAAAAGAAGTATTACTCAAAAGAGGAAATTAACATGCCTTACCTTTTCCAACCATAGGAGTATGAGTTTCTCCCATTTCCAATCTGTGCAGGTATTACTAATGCATGCCACAGGCAACCTTGTCCTTGGCATTTTACTTTGTATTCATATATGGAGTTCCATTTGAGATAATCAGAAGCCCTTTATTAACCACATAGTAGCATGTAAAATAAACCATAAAAAAATAATCTAAACCTCTACAATTCACCCAAAGTCATTTTCAAGCTTACAAGAGTAGGCTATTTGAGTAAGGGTTATTGGTAACACTTAACAATACTGGGTGCATTAATATGCATTAATTCATGCTTAACTAATGCACAGATAATCATGAGTTAATGCATAACTAATGAAGAACTAAACCATTAATTAATGATTATTGCATCAGCAACTAATAAAGAGTCCATATGATTAATAGATTAAGTAATACATGAATTGCTATTAATTCAATGTGTCATTGTGTATTAATTCCTTAATAACATGTTTTATTAACTAATAGTGTAAATTAATGTGTTAATTACCACAATTAGTCAAAGCTATGCACTTCAACTTCCAGTTGTCTGCTTTAATTAATCATTAGCTAATGATTTGCAAATGTATCATTATGGTATGACTTTACTTGTTGGGGCACATCATTATTAACTAGTCATTTAGTAATTGTAGTAATTTGCACATGAATTTGCACTAACAATGAAGTAATTAATCATGTATTAATGCATATTAGTGTACCGGTCATATTATCTGGAAGTTGAAATACAAGGCTTTGGCTCATTCTGGTAATTAACACTTAACATTAATTAACACTATTAGTTAAAAAATGAGTTATTATGGAATTAATCCACATATTTAATTATTAACAATTAATGTATGAACTAATACATTAACCTTACAGACTCTTAATTAGTTCCTAATGTGGTAATCATTAATGAATGGCTTAGATAATCATTAGTTACACATTAATTCAGTATTATCTGTGCATTAGTTAAGCATGAATTAATGCTTATTCAGTGCACCCATATTGTAAAGTGTCACCAGAGTTATCATACAGCAAAAATTACTACATTACAAGTTGCAAGTCACCAATTCCAATATGACTTAAAGGGGAACGCAGGCAAAATGAACTTTTGGTCTAATAAAACATTGGTTCGCGGTTCGACTCTGAAGACTGTTTTCCAAAGATGGCTCCTGTCTGTATACACAAAGTGGACTGTCTTCAAAATATCTTCTTATTAAACGGTCTGTACACTTACAAAGTTCTCATGGAGGGCAAGGCACGGAAGCTTCGCTGACTGCAATCCGTTGACTGCAAGTAGTGAGTAAAAGTTGCTAATATGTTTGATACTTAGTCTGCTAGCTACAAAGATACTTTAGTAGAGTAACTTACAACATTTACTCAAATACACCACTGTACTGTTGTCAGATTTGTCACAAACGTTTTCATTCCATGTCCTTTTTTCATACTTTAAATTTGGCATGCAGTGGATATAAACTGGAGATTAAAGCTGCAGTCCGTAGCTTTTTTGGGGTTAAAAATGTTCCAAAATACATATTTAGAAAATACATAACCAGCCAGTGTTCGAAAGTAACTGCTTACTTTAGCTCGAATTCAAAGCGTTAAGCTTCTAATAATGTTTTTAATTCCAGTGGGACTGGTGGATTTCTGTGGGAGATTCAAGCATGTCTTTGCGTGATTACGTCACATCTGTACACATGTAGAAGGAGTCTCGGCTAGTAGGCTATATTGCGTGTGAGGATGCTGGAGGTGGAGATTTATAGCCTTTTTTTTGTTAACATTGTGTTCATTTCCGCTGTGCCGTGTTGAGGGTGTTAAAGTACAACTCATGTAAAGTTGATAATTCGGCGAATGACTGCATTTGCAGATTTCGAACAAGATGTTCAAAGAAAAAATGCCGGACTGCAGTTTTTACTTCTTCTATGCATGTTTCATTTTGAAATTTTGATTCAAAATGTTTATTTTATTGCAGAACAAATATGGAAAGGGAGCATATTATGATATCAAACACTAACAATCAAAATAGAATAAACCAACACAGTCTCATTCCAATTTGTCATATAACTGACGTTTTGGGACGTCTTTTGACCATTCGTCAATATACGACTATTTAGGCCCCCTTAAACGTCGGTAGATGACGATCCCGGGTCGTCATACAACTGACGCTTTACCTTTAACGTCAGTTAGGTGACAAGTTGGGTTTAGGGTTAGGTTTAGGTATGGGGTAGAGTTAGGATCCCATAACGTCATCTACCAACGTTTAAGGGGGCCCTAAATAGTCGTATATTGATGAATGGTCAAAAGACGTCCCAAAACGTCAGTTATATGACGAATTGGGATGAGACTGCGCTGTTAATAAAGCATAAACAATTATATTTTAGTTATTGTGTATAAGGATAGATTTAGAGAGCTGAATTTAATAAGAGAAAAATATAAGACAGATTAGAATTTTTTTAAATATTAATTTTGTGAATACCTTTAGGAACAAAGGAGTGGTTTAAAAATAAAAGAACTTAAATAATGTTTATTCATTATTTCACAATCAGAAAGTAAAGCTGCTTCTTCTAAAAGACCACTAAATGAGCATTGATGATCAATGTTAGAATATTTAGCAATGGAGGAATTGACAGGGTACATTATCTGAAAGATTTTAAAATGCACTTAACTCTTTCAACCGACTTTTTGCTCACATTTAGATCTGCCTCCATTCAACCATCTGAATAATAGAACAGAAGTAATAGAATAGAAGTTTTAACCATATATATATATACTTTTTTGATAATCCTTTTAATTTACTGTACGTCAGATCAGCATTTATTTGTCTGATCTATGGGAACCATCTGTCTTGTTTGCTGATGAATTCCTCTTAAGGCACTATAGCAGCAATTAATAGCCTATATCAATTTGATTCTCAATTATATAGTGCTGCATGTAAACAATGTAACTACCATCAGTTTTGATTACAAGTGCTGGGTGGATGATAGTTTTAATATTTTCTGGCGTATGTGCTAATCAATAATGCCAATACACGTCTGATGGCTTACGTACATGAACTGGGTAGGCTATGAGAAATCCCCAGTTTGACAGGCCATCAATCAACTGGTTACCACTAGATGTCACAGTGCAATCATCCATCTTTCGTTGTTGTTGCTGACAACATCAGCCATTAAGATATAATAGACCTCATGATGTCAGTCTTATTCCATTCCTTTCACGTCAGACTTCTTTGGTGTGCTGCATTACAATTACTGCAGGGACTAATAGATGTTTTTTTATATATCCAAGATCTCTAACACACACAAAAACCCCACATGATACAAGGTTTTGTTGTTCCCTTTGTATAAACGGTAAAACATAAAGATAAGAACCCTCTGGCAACGTCGCATGCGAGTGTATAATGTAAATATTGTCCCGTGTCTTTTGTCTTGGGTTAGTGTGATTTCCTCAGCTGCGGTCCTTCAGGGCGAACAGCAATTCACAGAGCTGTTCCCAGGGACTGCGCAGAGACTAGCCTCGGGAGGAAACCTATTGCTAAAGTGTGACTGCAGCCTTCTCAAGGTCCTCTAAAAGTCAAAGGCAGAAAATCAACTTGGCTCCCAGCAAGCCGTTCACAGACTCAGAGCGGGGCTTTGATGAAATCGAGACACTTTGAAAGGCCGTTAAGCAAAAACGCCAGCTCTGCATCCTGCGTCCGCGCTTTTAACTGTCGAAAGATCAGAATCCTGCCTTTGGCCTCCAATGTAACAAATGTGGTCTTGGTAATTGTATTTGCTGTATTCCTTGCTTAATGTTTTATCTCTGATTCTAAATGTCATCGTCTTGGGCTTGTTGCCATGGTGACATTCCCTCCAGAAGTCAGCTCAGCCCCTCCACACAAACACCTTTGAAGCAATTACCTTTATCCTGCTAGAGAAGAGTGGGCCATTTTGAATATGCTAGTCTTTGATGCTTTGCACTGTGGGAAATGTGGTTTCTTATGGTCTTGCTTATGGTTTTACCAAGCCCCTTTATGGACTTAACATGGCAGTCAAGAGAACAAAAACTGACATGCACTTCCATATGTAGTTCTTGGGAAATCACCACTCTTGTTGCTGTCTTTTCATAGTTTCATAAATATAATATACAACATTTGCTACTCAAAAAAATTATATGTTGGCTTTAATTAATTTTAATTTGTCAACAGGTTCCACATAACTGGATTACGTTAAACAAACATAATTTGTTCATGTAACTTCAACATAATAGAATTATGTAATTTTAAATTACCCAATTTAAGTAGTCTCAACGTGAATTTTTAAAGGCTTCCTGACATGATTCAAAGGCATTTTATTATATTCATTCATCCATTTATATTTCATTTGATTCAGTGACATTTAATTAAATTGATAGACTTTAGCTAGCTATTTGCTAGCAGAAGCACATATTAGCATCTTGAATGCTAAGATTTACATGCTTCTTCATTCAAAACAATTGAAAATAATGAAATCAGTCGACAGCCAAACAAAATGCTCCACTCTTCTCCACAATGGTAACCCACTGTAATTTAAATGGTTTAATAATTCCAATATAATTTAACATTAAACACTATTACACACTATCAAGTCTTCCCTTTTCTAAATTAAAAAAAAAACATAAAATAACACTTAATTTTAACATTTATTCTCTCTTAATTCAACCATATGCAAAGCATGCTGGGAACTAAAAGCACTGCCCAGTTTCAGTTAAGGCAACACAAATCAATCATGTAATCCAACACAAATGGATTAAGTAAACTTAAGTTGTTTGTAGATTTAAGCAGATTGAACACAATAAAATTAAGTTCGAGCAAAATGGCAGTCGGCTCGCACTATGCTGCCACCCTCTGGATGTACACTTTTTTCTTAACATAAATGGTTTGTGTTTAGACAACACATTAGGATTTTGTACTGTCAAGTTGAGACACAATTACATAGACCTTAATAGAAAAAAAACATGTAAAGTCAAAAAACACAATTATTATAAGCAAACTATATATAAATATATTATGTAAAGTGCACAACCTCCCTAGTTCATTTTTTTGAGTGGGGGCCAAGGCTCTCTGACGGAGATTCTCAGAGAGAGAGCGAGAGAGTGAGGAATGCAGAGCCCTGTAATCATGCTTCATTAAAACAACCTCAACTTGTTCAGAAAAACCTTGCACAATCAGTTGTCATCATCCGTTAAATTACGGCCTTCATCTGTGTCAGATTTGAATGCTTCTGCCCAGTTGCACTCTCGCTTGTCAGTTAGAAGGCCAGAGTTATAATTATGTTACAGCACTTTAAGGGTGGTTTAAAAGAAAGAGTTGAGCTGCATATGTATTAAATATGCTATGATGTAAAATGCAGATTATGACATGATGTGACAGGAGTATCAGTTAGATATAGATTGATTATAGCTCTGGTTAACCTGCATAAGAACAGTTTATGATTAAAATAAACATTAAAGATTACAAAGAAAGTCTTGGAAAATTTTCCTATATAGGACTGATGCAGGATCTTATTGGTAAATGGTAAAATTAATTCAGTGCTTTCTACCTCTAAATAAACATACAGATGCAAATCATGGATTCTGTAACACAAGTAGCTTTTTGTAACTTTTTCAATCTACAATCCCTCTTCTCTCTCTAAAAATGTTCTATCTTCTGTTTCTGTACAGCAAGTGCATATGGCAAGAGAGAAGTCAAAGCAGTCATGTTACTGGGAAATATCAAAGATCTGAATGCCAAAATATGAAAAGAAAAAGAGTTGAGAAGCAGGCGCATGGCATGAATTACTTTGTTCTTTCCAAGAAAGCTGAGTTAGAATAGAAATAGAACACATTCTGTCAAATTCATTGTTAAATAAATTCACACTCACGAGTGCATAATGATATTCCCAAAATAAAATGCTTTCCACTCATCCATATGACTCAATTACTCAAACTGTTAATAATAAAATAAAGCACATTGATATGTAATACAAATTATATTTTTTCTAAACAAACAAAATATGGCTGGGACAACATATTTTGTTAACCCTAGAACAACATTCAAGTCTGAAAAATTAGTCCTAACCCTTTCCCCAAACCTATTACTTATCCCTAAAATCAGAGGGAAATGATAGATGAATAGCACCTTAGAAACACATTAAACCTGGCTGTAAGCTTAAACTTGACATAAACTGTAAACTTGTCCCTTGAATGTGATTGGTTAATTGGAATGTTGTTCCAGAGGGACATTTTGAATGGCTTCATGTTTCATCTGTCAAATCGTTTCTACTTTATGAACACGAAAAGAAACAACCCAAATTTGTGTTACCATAGCCTATAGGGCTAGAGATATTAAAGGTTTACTTTATAACTTTGGGGAATATTGTAAACAAAACAAAAATATCATAAACTAAAAATAAATATTAAAAAGATAAACAAACTAAAAACTGGAAGCAAATGTGCCAAACTAAATCATGTTTTCAAATATTAATACATTTACAGCTTTAAATATTTTTTCTAGCTTAATATTGTTTTTAGGTATTGTTGAACATTTACCTTAAAAACAAAACAAAAACAGCACATTTCATAATACTGATAATATGCCTTTCATTTCCGGCTGTTTTGTGTTTAAAGGGACACCATGCATTCCGTTTTTGTCGAACAGCAACCTCTAGAGTCTCTGTGGAGTACTTGTATTTAACATTACTGTCGTAAACACCACTCACGCAGAGCGTGACATGGCGTGATGCGTTACATAGTATACAATAGTACATTGTGTTTAATTTGTCATTTAATGAGATCTAATGTAGTTAGTGGTGAGAATTTTCATGTGATTAAATACATAGATCTGACTATTATCCTCATGTACTTTAATGGTCCAGTGACAGAATCTTTTGCCAAGCGTGTCAGAGGTTCTCTGTTCTAAGTGGTATAGTTTATTTCCCTCATCAAAACCAATTGTTATTGCACTGACTTCACTTTTCTCTGTTGAAGTCTGGGGTCGCTGTGTCTATTTCTTTTAAACTCTAAGATTTTGACCTCTATGATTCTGACTCATGTATGGTTCGAGCAATGGTGTAACTAGTTGTCACAACAAGCCAGAAGGTTGTCATGGAGCATGATAAATTTCTAACCTTCGAGG
Source organism: Hybognathus amarus (assembly GCA_030378365.1). Taxonomy (NCBI): domain Eukaryota; kingdom Metazoa; phylum Chordata; class Actinopteri; order Cypriniformes; family Leuciscidae; genus Hybognathus; species Hybognathus amarus. Next base: position 33,171 of record JAQIUQ010005977.1, on the reverse strand, counting down.
GATAAAAAAATAAATAAGGATAAGGAGCTCTTAATAAAACAAGAGTCAACATTGGCTCGCCTTTTCAAGATGGCGAAGAAGCTGAGGGATTTGAACTGATGTAAAAGCGAGTGGAGCTTTTATTATGTAGAGATGCCGTTTTTATTACTCAACAGGTGAGTAAGGTATTTTATTGAACAGATAAATTCAGTGTTGGGGCGGTATGACCAAAATCTCATGGAGGCTAAAATCTTGCTTATGGCTGAGTGGGGAATAACCAAAGTTCAGTGCTTGGTGACTGACAATGCATCCAACATGATCCTAAGTGCCCAGTTACTCCACCTTCGCCATGTCCCATGTTTTGCTCATTTAAATTTGATTGTGAAACAGGCCCTAGATCAAACCCCAGTCATCAATGAAATACACCAGAAAGTCAGAAAAGATAGTGAGTTGTTCAGATCCTGCTACAAAGCAAAGGACAAGCTTGTGGAGATGTTGGGCTTGATGGCCAGACCCACTACTATACAGGAAGGTTGAGACAAGATGGAACAGCACATTCGAACATGCTACAACCCTTGTATCAACAACGTGAGCCAGTGGGTGCTGCACTTTCCAATTTAAACAATGATACTGCTCCCCTGACAAGTCTTGAGTATGCCATTATTCAACAATCATTGTCACTACTATAACTATTCAAACTAGCAACAACAGAGATGTCAGAGGAAGACAGAGAGTGTCTACACAAGCACAAACTTGCGCATATAAAAAGGAAATGCAAACGCAGAAATCAACTGTACAATTAGGTAGGCCACAATGACCATGCTATCTATGTAATTGGCCATAGCTGTCATATTGTTGTCATTATTATAATTAATATGGTTTTCTCCTGTTCCGGCTCATAGGCTCACATCTACAAGAGGGGCCGCTCTCCAGATGTGAAGTGTATGAGACTTTTAGAGCCTTGGCACTGGCTACACTGCTGGACCCAAGGTTAAAAAATGTGGCATTTGGAAATCTTGCCAAAGCCAAGGACGCTGAAAACACATCACATTATCTATAAGAAAGTGAGACATTGTGCCTTGATTTCTTTATTGATATTCCTTTTTCTTGACCAAAATAACATTATGCAATGTGAATAGCCCACAGGTTACAAGCTTCACACACACATATATATATATATATATATATATATATATATATATATATATATATATATATATATATATATATATATATATGACTTCACTTTTTGGAAGTGGATCTTTTATTACGTAGAGATGGCGTTTTTATTACTCAACAGGTGAGTAAGGTATTTATATATATTTGGTATTTGTATATATATAAAAATGGCTCTTTGTAAAGGTTGTTTCAGATCAACACCTGCATGTGACCACTAGGTGTCACCGTGGAGACGGGTGTTGGATTAATTTGAAGCCTCAAAACAATATGGCACATTTGCTACCAGTTTGCTACAGCTGTTTCATTGCTTCACGAAGCCTCGTTCTACCCACCATTAGGAGTAACAAATAAGGATTGGAGACTAAAATTGAAACCTTCTCCAGGTAAGCCCTATCTCTGTTTCTCTCTCTCATTCAAATGGGCAGTTTGGGCGGCCAGCGAGTCTGTCGTAAATATGGCGGCGTTCTATTTGGAGTGAAGTAGGTAGCATCACAGAAATGGGATTTTGCTATGGTAAATAGTTTTGCTTTAATAAGTAACATCTTTTAACTGTTAAGGTGAAAGGTGATGATACACAGGGAATCTTTTTGAGCAATGTTGCTGCCGTTGACTGGTTGCCCGTTGGCGGCAGCAACATTGCTCAAAACGTTTCCTGTGTATCATCACCTTAACGAGACACAGGGCCCACAACCGATTTTTAATTATCCAGGTATTGTATTGCCCATTTTCAATAGGAAAGTACCCAGCAACAATCACTTGGCAAGAATGCCCAGTAACATTGCTCAAAATGTTGCCTTGTGTATCATCATCTTTAATGTAGTAACTGCCATTGGAACTTCATAGACAGGGAAAGTCTGTTCTTTGGCACAAGAATGATGCACTTTTTTTAGGAAACTACTAAAAAATGAAAGATATAGGCCTATATACCGGTATATACTTTTTTTATTTGTTGCAAAACTGTGTGTACCTGATCTGCTCTATCTGGTGCTTTTTTGTTTTATAAAAAAAAAAGAAAAGATTTTTCCTCCGCTGAGCACTTTTCTCAGTGCTGTTTCATTCCAAGGTGTTAAACATTAATTTGAATGACATCAAAGAAAAAGTGATTTCCAGAAATTACTAGCATAATTCTAATTTTTGGCCGCAGAAATGGGGTAACACTAGTAATAACATTTTTAAATCAGGAGACCTGTAGTATATCTCTTTAATTATACTTAAAGAGAGAGCTGAAAGTCCTTAAGGCACTGGAGAAATCAGCTTTTGGATTACATAATGTGGCAAGGAATGAAAATGTGCACCAGGAGTAAAAGTGCCCCGAAGAGCCACTTTAAAATAAAAATTCACGTGACAGAGTCTCTAGCAGTGTTGGCAGACATACGCTAATTATCGTATTTGTACGATAATTTTGACCTCTGTATCGAATGTACAATCAATAATGAAAAAAAAAATCCCATAATGTATGATAATTTCTGTATTTTGTGACACTTAAAGCTCCAATATGTAAGGATTTTGTAATAAAATATCCAAAAATCACTTGCACAGTGTGATCTATTTCCTGCAGTTGTGTACTTAAAATATCCCGAAAGTCTCCAAAGTTCTTTTATTTCAGAGAAATTACAATTTTAAATAAGTGGCCATCCCGGAAAAAAAATGTCGCCTGTAAATGACGCAATATCCGCGCTATCCTCGGCTATCGCTCGTTTCTGCTCGTATTGCCATAGCCATGACGTAACCATGGCAACAGACAAGGACAACTGCATAGTGAGTAACGTTTCAGCGGCACCCAGTTCTTGTTTCGTTCAATCATAGACCATGGCAAGCAAGCAAACTTTGGGAAAAACAAGGAGAACTAGAATGAGGATCAATATCAGCGTGATGTTTCTGAGATGCCGAGAGCTAGCGTCCGAGACTGACTTCCACTCGACAGAGAGCTAGCTGTGACTAATTTGGACTTGACAGAACTTTCAGAGTCAGCGACTTTACAGCTTTATTAGACAGGTGAGCAAAAGTACATAAAACAAATAGATGTTATAACATTAGCTTGACATGATGAAATGTTAGAATATGGTCAGTATGTTATTCTTATGTTGATCTAGCTGCTAGTTTCGTATAGCAGACGAACTAAAGTAACACGTAGAATAACATTATAACCTTCAACACACATTTAAATGCTGTTTAGTGTGATAGTGTAACGTTATACCAAGTGGAACAGCGCTGACGTTTCCCTCACAAGTTTAATTCATCTAATAATGAACCATTTACCATTTACCATTTAATAAACTGACCTGTGTGAGTAATCCAGCACTTGCGTGTAGTTCAACAGGATGAATTTCCTTATTCCTTTATATCGCGGGACTCGCTGTGATATATGTATCTTATTAGCAATTGCGACCTCCTTCATAGCATTGTAATTCAGGAGTGGGAAAAAAAAATCGATATTGCAATATATTGTTGTGCTCTCTGTTGCAATAAATAATCGATACACTAACGCCCAATATCGATATTTTATTACAACATGAAATGATTAATTTACCCGTTGTCAGTGTCACTGTCACTACCCAATATCTACCATTCTGTTTGCGGAGGGCGCTGTTCGAGTAAATAGGGGTAAAGTGGCGCAAACAGACCAGGGGAAGCAAATCTGGGCGACACAAACCCACCAACCTGTCATTTCAGCTACAATGATGAAATCAAAACAATGAAAGCATGGCGAAGCGGCTCTCCACGGCTCTGCTTTCGTCGGCTAAAAGTTAAGAAACTCAACGCTATAAGCCGTCAGTGCCGAGCAGTTCGCACGTGACTTATGCAGTGTTTCCCACACATTGACTAATTCGCCGCCACATACTGCGTTTCGGTTTTTAACACTATTTAAAACACGCAGCGTATTCTTTCAGTTGTATTTCCCCGCTCTCCCTCCGTCTCTCTCTCACTCACGCGTCATCTCTCTCTCTCACACACACACACACACAACGTGCACACCGCGTCTGTCTATGAGGCGTCGGACTGGACAAAAGCGAAGCGAACTCCGTGAGCAACAGAGTGTGACTTTATTTAAACTAATATAATTTATATTACTGGACAGTTTAAAGCTCATAACCATATTTTGTTGTTACTTGGGAGTGCAGTGTTACAGTATGTTGCATTATGCAGTATTTGTCCTGAAAAGGCTACTGAGTAACTTAAATGTCTATATTACCTCAATAAATTTAAGGTCATTCCTAATTTATTTGTATTTTTTAATACATTTTAATCATTAACTTTAAAAGCACACTCTTTTTACGACTAAAATAACAGCCAAGGGTTAAAAAAAAACTAATTCCCAAAAAATAAAACAGATTTTATAGGGCCCTTATATATCTATATTTATAGATATATAAGTCACATATATCGTGATATATCGTTGATGAAATTTCTCCCAATATATTGAATATCGTAGATATATCGCGAAATCATGATATTATCATATCATGGACCACATATCGCCACAGAATTGAATCGTGAGGTACCTGTATCGTCCCAGCCCTAATTGTAATGTTACAAAACATGAGCGTTTTCACTAATCCTTTAACATTATTAGATCCATCAGCTTGACAGCAAGTCCCATCATTCAGCTCGTTACTGCGTCACACACATTCGCCTTTGTTTTTGTTGGAAACGGCGCTCTTGTGGCCACTGAAGTTACATATTGGAGCTTTAAGTCAGAGGTCATTGTAACAATAGTGCTTCCATACTCATTGACCTAGCTGTGGATCTCATAATTGTGAGGAGAAAGTGAAGGTGAGAGATGAGAGACCTTGCGTTTGTGCCTCATCATAAAAGCTACATCCCCCGGTCAACAATCCAGTCAACTCAACCCCCCACTCCCGTATTTCTTCCAAAATATGATCATTTTGAGTTTCTGGTACTGATACTTGGAAATTTCCAATCTGGCAACACTATTCTCCAGTGCCTTTGTCAAGGGAATAGTATGAACAAGGTTCCTAGGCACTATGTGAAGTCAGGTGCGTTGTGATGGTGGCAAGCCGGGTGGGCGTCAGGTGTCAGGTGGCTCAGGTAAGACTTCTAAAGCTGAAAAAGAGGCTTGGAGTACTTTGCCACCTTGACTTCCCATGGAGCTGCCGATTAGTGTTGATGAGGCACAGCTGACATTATGTGCTATTTTTGTATTTTCTTTTTCCACTTTTCCTCTGCTGTCCAAGGGCCAGAGAGCAGTATACATATTTATACATAAAATGGTGTACGGTGGTACCCATGCTGCAAAAAAGAATGTGGAAACACTTGTCAGAAATGTTCTCCAGTGCCCACAGGCAAAGAGTGAGTAATATTGTCAATGATTTCCTGGCACCATGAATCTGACCCAATGTAATAGCAGCTAATGGTATGTTAGCTTGAAGATACTGTGTTGTGTATGCTCATATTATTCAAGGTTACTAAGGGTATTTAACTCTGCAGGCAGTGCCTGCACGTGAAACCAGTTTAATGCTATGCCTTATTTCACTCAACATGATGTGGTTTGCTGATGAAACACTGCATGTATGACCACCACAGAGAGTCCTTGTCATTAGCTGGGGATGCTTATTAAACATTTTCATAGACAAGCCTTTTAGACATGCTGTGGCTGGTGGTGTGACTAAAACACAGCTAAACAACATGTTCACACCACAGCGTGTCACTATGTTTGTGTTTTTCCCACTCTAGTGTGTCAATCAGCTTTCAGTATTTTGTGCTTTATGATAAAGAGAGCTCAACGCAGATACAGAATCTAAGCCTGGTTTCACAGACAGTGCTTAGACTTAGATAAAGCCAGATTTAGGCCTTCGTTCAATTAGGACATTTGAGTTGCTTTTATAAACATGCCATTGAAAAAAAAAAACATTACCGGTGGTGTGCATCTTGAGACAAAACAATGATGCCACTGACTGATTTTAAGATAAGTTTGATTGCTTTCAGTTAAAGCAGTTCAATAATGCATTTTAATCTGGGACTAGGTTCAAGCCATATGTGTAACAATGGAGGGTATATGATTCAAGTAGTTTTGTAAATGAAAGACTCCGTTTCAATCAATCTCATGTTAATCTTGAGTACATATTGAGTAGTATTGCATCCTTCATATCTCCAAAAAGTCTTTAGTTTTATATTTATAAAAGAAAGATAGGCTGTACCGAGTCTTTCTGGAAAACGAGCAGGTGGAGGCGTGCCGTGTGGGCGGAGCTAAATCATGAGCACGCAAAGCTTTAGTGTTGAGTGTGTCTTGAAGCTGTGACCAGGGCTGGCCCTGACCAATTTGCTGCCCTAGGCAAGATTTTACCTGGTGCCCCATGCATTACAGCCCATTTCACCCCATCATTGTGTTGTAGCAAGAGCATTACATACATCTAGCATTTAAGTTAAGTCCACTTTATTTTTATATAGCGCTTTTTAGCCTACAATAGGCTACAGATTATTTCAAGGCAGCTTTACAGTGATAACAGGAAAAAGCTTCTCCTGTACAGCAGATCTAGAAGAAAATATTGTCATAATCCAGCTTAAGTATGTTCAGTGATGGTTTATTTTGTTTTTATTTTAGTTAATTTATGTATCCGCTCTGGATAAAACAGTGATGTCATCGTCCAAATGTCATTCATGCACAAACTATTCATTGAGCACTAGTAAAAATGTTTGTGTGGGTGTTGATGGCAACAATCTTCAACATGAATGACACTGCGAAATGTCTTCTTTAATGTGAATTTTACATAAAACATTGCTACTTTAAATAAACCTGTAGCCCATAAATATTATTAATAATTTTGGCAAAAAAAAGAAGCCATATATCCCCCTCAAAACTGCACAAATGTTGTAAAACATTAAATAATAAAAGTGATTGTAAATCTGTTGGAAAAAAAACTGACATGATTGTAACAAATCGTATTGTCTGTGGACTCCTGTTAGCGTAAAGTTATGGTAAAAATAACTGCCATTAAAGGTACAGTATGCAGGATTTTTGCAGTAAAATATCCAAAAACCACTAGGCCAATGTTATATATTTTGTTTTATTGATTATTTACAATATCCCAAATGTTTCCAACTATTTGTAAATCGTGAGAAAATTGCATTGGGGTGAGGAGTCGCCAGTCAATGGCGTCAAATCCGCGTTAGCCCCAGTTTCCACAGGTTTACGCTCGCACTGCAATAGGTAATCTGTACTTTTGAAGGCTTTAATTTTTTTGTGCGGTGTAAGGTGATGGATTCTCTATAAGTATGTAAATATTTCCAAACTCCAAGTCTGGAATAGACTTTGCCAGCTTTAAAGCAATGAAAACATCAGCGGGTGCTGTATATGGATCACACGTTCCGAGTATGTTAATCTTTTCTTGATATCCAGGGCTTGACATGAACTTTTTGAGGCACTTGTCCTTCGGACGAGTACATTTATGTTTCACTTGTCCATGCACAAAAGTCACTTGTCCAGGTAAAGACTTATAATTTTATCTAGGGCTGCACGATTTGGGGAAAATGTCATATTGCGATTATTGAGGTCAATATTGCGGTTGTGATATGCGATTGTGATATAATAAACAAATGGGTTCATGTCAACTTGCTTGGTTCTAAACCAAATGCACATAGATTGATAATTATGAAATTAGCAATAACAACTGAATGATTGATAACAACTATAATGATCAATAAGCCATTGATGTCTGGATAAAAATTAACTGTCTAACAGGTAGGACATATACAGAAATTGAATAAAGTTATCAAACAGTCTGTGCTGCATAAATTATAAATTGTATGTAGACTACTCCTTATTAAAGCTACACTAGTTCTTTAGTCAAGAGCAGTGAGTAATTTTCTCTGTTCCATTTGTTCTTTCATTAACTTTACTGACAGAACGCTTTATTGGTAGCTGGCCCTTTAAGAGCAGCCGCTGTGGACAGAGACGCGAATCTCACACGCGCCTCATTCTCTCACAAGTCACAACAACTCTGTCCATCATAAGACTGCTCTATGTTATGAAGATACTCGACAAATGACATTTTGGCTTAATTGTGTGTGTTGTTGATGTTCGTTCAAGCGCGAAAGAGAACTAATGGCGCGCGGTCTGTGCATGCGCATTATACTGGCGCGCGTCTTTCTGTGAGTCACATTCAGGACATTCACAGGCAGCGCGAAAAATGTGTTTGTTTCAAATCGGTAAAATTAAATCTGTAAAATAGACGTAACGAGTGGCACATTAGCATAACGTGAAGTAAGATGGCATTTTATATTGTTTGAAATTTAACTTGTCCGGTCGGACAACTAATTTTCTCTTCTACTTGTCCTACAAAAAATCAACTTGTCCCGGACAAGCGGACAAGCCTTAATGTCGAGCCCTGATATCTAATTTTAACATTCTGTGACATATGGTCTAAATAATTTAAATTTATTTTAGTATTGGAAATTTGCAAGGCTGCAATTACCCTGGCTGGCCACTGTTTGTCGCCATTTTGTCAGCATTTGTTGCCCGCCAGGTATCCACGGTAGTCACGTGACTGCAAAGTATGAATATTTTTCGAAAACAATGGGTGCTTTTCAAAATCCCTCCACGTCTCCTCCGTCCTCCATCCTATGACTCGGAAACCGATCAAGCTCAGCCATCTTGAAGGACATTTCAATTCTCTGTGTGAGGAGTGCTTCCAGAGTAGCCGTGAGCGAGCATGCACAGGTGTATCCTATGCGGAACTTTACCTTTCAGTTTATATAAACCACACATCTCACATATTTCAACAGGGTATCTTGTTTTATTATTATTTAATAATTTCTTAAATAACCAAACTTCAACATCAGGGCAGATCTGTGAAATATGAAAGGAGGTATTTATAAAGTGTCCAAGCAGCTTCTTTCCATTCCATAGAGATGTTGACCATGGTGCCCAGCAACAGTTTTGGCCTATACTGATTATTCTTTATAGTTGAAAGCCAATAACTGATGTATTGGCCGATAAAGTTTTATATCATTTTTGAGAGCCTGAATACAAAAATAAAAGTCTCACCATGTCCCAAGCACACAATTATAATGCTATTCTCATTACAATTTTATGTAACCTATATGGCAGACTTGCTCTGTGCATGTTGCACTGAACTGTATTTTCATCTTCAAAGTGATTCCAATCATATTTTTAGCTATTCAAAAATATCATGGGGAACAGTGCGCATCTGAAGTGTCTCGGCTGAAGGAAATAATCCATTATTTATCGGCTTTAATATATCGGCTAAATTTTCTTATCGGGCCAATAACAGTATCATTAAAAAATGAACGTATATTGGCCGATACCGATATGGTGGCCAATATATTGTGCATTCATAATATATAGAGTACATTTATGATGCTTTTATCATGTTTTTGTTTGTCCTTTTTTCTGGTATCCATTCACTTTCTTTGTATGAAAAAGAGCTGCATGGACATTCTTCGAAATGATGACAGACAAGCTATCCTTTTAAAAGCACTATGAACCGCATCGATTTGCTCTCCTTGATGTTTTGCAGAGGCATTACTGCTGAGGGTACGTCAGTCTCCTCAGAACAGTACATAGGCGACTACAATATGAACCTCCACTTCTGTAATTACCATTATCATCTAAGTGTTTCTGCAGGAATTGTGCACACTAAATTCTGCCCTGTGTTGTTAAAGATCTCAAACGCATTACAGATAATACGGTTACACCGCAGGAGTTGAGCCAGCACGCTTCTCATTCTGCATCAAATGAAAGATTTAAAGGCTGAATATTTTATTGCATTTTGACATTTATCTGACATTTGACGTCTTTATTGCTCCCCCCTGAAAATATGTTAATGTGCAAGTGAATGCCGTGACCCATCAAGTCAGAGTGTGTCATCACTGATGTTTACAGAACAGCTGGATTGGACGAAATCTAGATTTGACTGAGCAAATATGTGTCTTTGATTATGGGTGCAGAGAGAGCCTGTCGTGGAAACCTTGCCGTAGGATATTAGGAGGCTGTTGCCATGGTAACAGCACCTCGGAATATGAGTGGAAAGCAGAGGTGCTCCCTTCCTCTCCGTTTGTGCTGTCATAGATGTTCCAGAGGTGTATTTGATGGAGTTCATCAGCTAGGCACTACGGAGGAGGTTCTCATCCACTATGACTAAAGCATCCATGGGTTCATTTAGCGCTTTAGTTTATGGCGTTGAAATGCTTGTGTTTTTGTGTGCACTTTTGGGGTCGGTGCGCTTTTTGCAGTCATTCCCCTTCTTCGATTTCTGTCCCATCCCACTTGCTACACAAAATGACCTGGTCAAATGCCTGTTCGAATCCAGTGAGTGTGGACTGAAAGCCCCAGTGGTTTCGTAGTATAACAGTCTGTAAAACATGGGAGAATACGGACAGTTCATCTTTAAGGCTTCAACATGGAGGCAAGGTGATTCCCCCCTTACATAAAGTGCTCAGAGTACCCAGAAAAACGCTATATAAATGTAACAAATTAAATTAAATGAGTGAAGTGTGCTTTAAATGCTTATTTCGGCGAGATCTTGCTGGAAGAAGTAAGTCATCTGGGTACTTTTCACTTTCACTGTTTTATTAATAATGTGTGAATTTGGACATACTGTTTGATTTCACATCCACAGTCTGATGTTTCTGGCACCTTGTTCTACTAGTTGAATTGAGCTTAAGTTCTTAAAGGGTTAGTTCACCCAAAAATGAAAATTCTGTCAGTATTTACTCACCCTCATGTTGTTCTAACCCGTGAGACCTTCGTTCATCTTTGGAACGCAAATTAAGATATTTTTGATGAAATCTGAGAGCTGGATCACTCCTGCATACTAGTCCATAGGCTTCTTGAGGGATTGAATCTTGCCAGCCTCGAAAAGTTATTAAAGACATTGTTAAAATAGTCCAAGTGACTACAGTGGCTCAATCTTAAGTTCATCAAACGACGAGAAAACTTTTTGTGAGCAAAAGCAAACATAAAACAAGCAAATATAATGATTTTATTTCAACTATTCACTTCCTTCTCTATGGGCCTCTAGTCAGTTAACGTCAGTGTGATCGTGTAGAGCTACGTCACACGTAGGCTTACTATTGGCCGATGCTGGTCATGTGTGTGATGCGTGTGACGTACAATAACAGAAGCTTACACTATTAAACTAGTAACATGACTTGAGGCAGAGAGAGAAGTAAATGAATAGTTGAAATAAAGTCATTCTTTTTGTTGTTTTTTGAACACAAAGGGCTCTATCTTGCACCCGGCGCAAATGACTTTATACACTAACGCATGTCTCATTCCTATTTTGCAGCCGCGCAAAGCAGGCTTTTCCCTCCATAGACGCACGTCGGTAAACTAGGAAATAAACTTGCGCTCCCTGGGCGATGACGCGAAAAAGAGGTGTGTTTCAGCGCAAACATTCCCTGGTGCTATTTTACACTTCCAGAAAACAATTACGCCACTGACCAGAAAAAACCTGGTCTAAAGTCAGAGGCACGTTGCGCGTTGTTCATAATGCTATTTTAAGCGTGCATGCTTGGCCATAATGTCAGCGGGTGCACAAAGCGCACACACTTTGATTCTCTCATCAACACAGATGCAGCAGTTTTTATTTTCGCAAATCATACATTATAACAAGGAAAAATATTAACACTTGAGGGAAATTAATTGTGGTTTACATGAAGATGAAAAACCCTTATTGCCCATTTTTTAAGGCTAAATGTAGCACTAAAGGATCTGACCTGTTTGCCCAATAGTGGCAAGAAACATATATAATGTTTAACCGACACTGATGTGCGAGGGTTTCTCCCATCCCCATTCAACGTCACTTCTCTGTCTTTCACGGCCCTGACAAGAACGTTGGTCTCCTCGGCTGTGGACGCTCCTGGCGCGCACCTGGTAAATCCGACGTTATAATAATAACAATCCGTCATGCAACATGCACACCTGCTCTTAAAGGGTATGTTGGATGACGCTATGATTGGTTTATTTCACGTTACGCCGAAACCACACCAATGAATAATGAAGCTACTTCAGACCAACCCCTTTTAGATTTGCGCCAGGCGCAAGAGGCATTTATCCCTCCGGGAAATAGCAACAGCGCCGCGATCCGCCCACAAAGTTACTTGTGCTTTGCGCTTTGACACTTGCGTTTCAGATCGTTAAAATAGGGCCCAAAAAGTTTTCTCGTTGCTTGATAAAGTTAAGATTGAGCCACTGAAGTCACTTGGACTATTTTACCAATGTGTTCAATAACTTTTCGAGGCCGGCAAGTTTCAAGTCCTCAAGAAGCCTATGGACTAGTATGCAGGAGTGATCCAGCTCTCAGATTTCATCAAAAATATCTTAATTTGTGTTCCGAAAATGAACGAAGGTCTTACATTTTTGGGTGAACTAACCCTTTAAATCCCCTGAATGACATCATGATCATATTTTTTTACTCAACATTTTGGAGTTGCAGCTCAAGTGCTGCTCTTATTAAAGCTATCCAAAGATATTCAGAACGTTTCAACTTCAAAATCACTCGTTATGCTGATAATATAAATTGCATTGGAGTAAAAGAAAAAAAAGTAGATTAGATGCATTTTCATTAGTGCTCTCAGACTGTAGTATGTGTCTGTGCAGAAGTGTGCATAACAGTGTCTTGTGGAGAGTGGAGAGTGACAGTCTTAAGGTGATTTTTAAACCATTACATCTTTACTGTCGCATGCTCTCCAGTCATCACACGTTGCTCTACACACTGTGACGTTATATAGAACTTTTCAAGTTCTTACTTTAAATAGTTGCAGCAGTGTTGAGCCAGCCAGTATTAAACAGCCTCCATCAAGATGGCCACAGAGGAGTTCACGATTACGCATCCTACATGGGGGAAACAGTCATCCACAAACAAGCATCTGAATTTATAAACTAGTCAGCCTTAATTGCCTGTGCAAATAAAATCATAAACTCCCACTCATGTATCCCTTATTTTCTCTGCCTTTTTTGTCCTAGTCGATGAAGTCCAAGAAAGTGGTGAGATTCTCTTACACTGTGACTCACAGAATCCCACCAGATCCTCCTGCACATTCTGAGGCTCAACACAGCAGAGGGTATTGGAGACACACCGATTTAAAGATAAGTAATCTACCCTAAAACAAGTCCAACAAGTAAGGCACGGGGTTGTTGTCTGGTCACTCCATAAAGTATCTGACACTCTGGCAAACAGACAAAAGATGTCTGGAAGAAGAAATCACAGTACTTTTCAGCAAAGTACTGTTTCCGCAGTCTGTCAGAAGTATGAGGCTGATCTGTTGGTCTTTCCCTTAGGCTGCGCAGCCTGTCATGGACACAGCTCGGAAAACTAGGGCCTGTGTGGTCACATGAAACTCAACACTTGACCTCTCGAAAGGCGAACAGAAAAATGCCCACTGGCAGGGCAGAGGTGTCCATGCTCGCTCGCGGTACTTTCTGCCTGTTAAAGGTGCATGTCGACATCAGGGGACAATTTTGACCGATTTAGAGTGGAGAGAGAGAGAGCAGATCACCATCTTGCCTTAATTACCTTGTTTCAGACGTCGATTTGCACACACACACACTGCTACCCTCGCTACAGTTTAAGCTGCAGGTTTATTAAAACCTCCTCATTTAAATATTACCTCAAACATTGAATCACACTACTTTACCAATTAGAATATTATTCCTCAGGAAATTAAATGAACTTTCCATACTTGGCAATAATTAGCTGTGAAATGAAAATATCTTGTGCTTAATGATGTAGGGGCATTATAGGCGATAATAATTATGCTGAGTTGGGGACAGAGGGGATGTAAAAGCTATATTATGCTGAATTCCATAGAAATTTAACATTTAACTTCTTGAAAATATAAACATTTCTTGAAATCCTCTAATTGTGTCATAGCAAGAATTGGAGACTTCTTGTGAAACATCGTCTTGTGTGTGTGTATGGTATAACGCAAATGAAATTTGAAAGATTTAAACCGTTTTAAAAGATTATAAATTTTTATGTTTACATGTCATTCATATCCCTGTGACTGATTGTTAGTATTTTTGTTTGCTTTGATAAATGAATATACTACCGTTCAAAAGTTTGGGGTGACTACGATTTTTTTAAAGAGTAACTAAACCCTAAACCAACTTTTTTTAATTAATGATCTGTAAGAATGGATCTTTATTAATAACATTGATTCGAGTAACTTTTTGACATTTGTGTATAAAGTGTTTTATTTCTAAAACGTCTTAGTGCTGCCCTCTTCAGGTTGAATGGTGGCTACTGCAATGGAATTTTCCTATTGGATGTTCCACACTTCACGACGTACGCAGGTTTCAGCTCACCACGATTTTGGTACGAGCGGCAGTATAAAAACCAGCTTGTTTCGTCAAAACCACTGTAGCGAGTCAAAAGTTGGAATTGCAAGTATTGAAAACGATCAGGATAGAGTGTTTTAGCATCTATTTCGTCCCCTCTATCTCCGCTTGGGTCTGCCCATTTTTTCAGCATTTTTCAAATATTGCCAGTGGGTGGAGTCAGGCTCTGACCAGGGGTCTAGTTACCCTTTAAAGAATTGAATAAATCTGTTTAGCAGTTAAATTGATCAAAAGTGAAGTTTTTGTAACAAATTTACAATTATATTTTAAATAGCATACAGTATTTCCAAAGCTACAACCAATTCATGTACAATGTTAAACAGTGAAATCCGTTTAATTCCCTTTTGCATATTATTTTCCATAATTGGCTTAAACTGAATTGGCCATGAGGTGGTGCAAATGATGATCCTCTAACAGAGCATCTGCACTATGCTGTTACTGTAAATAGATCCAAACGGAACACCTGCCCATTTCTGTATTCCATGGCTGCCCATGTGAGACTGTGGTTCAATGAATTGAATGCACATATGACTGGCGGTGGCGGTACCAGTCATCTAAGCTTGTTCATATTTTTGTTCACTCATATCATTTTGAAAGAAGGACAGAAGACTTAGTGGTGGTTCACAAATAGCCTGACAAAAAAGAAAAAAATCTTGAATGGCAGGTCTGGCAGAGCTGTTGGCAGAGACCCTCTGTGAAACCTGCCTGAAAGATGCCTTAATGTCTACTTGCAATGGATTGTGGGATTGCCTGCTCTGTAAATAAATTATATGTGATGCTACCATACAAGGCAGCATAATTATGTTCCATGCCTTTTTGGCACAGCTTGTGTGTCCTATGCCTTAAAATGTTGCCTACATAGACAGCTCACTGGGTTTTGGAACAGTCATGCCGTCTTAAGCTCAGGGGGGTTGTAAAGTTAGCTGCCACTTTCTAATGCTCGTTCTTTCTTCAGATGAGGGTCTCTTGAGATTGTGCCTTCTTTGTATCGGAAAATTCAGGGCACCATCTCAGCTTTCACCACAAGGATCCTTTATCCTGGGAAGTAGTGTAGATTTTGTCACTGATGTCAGTTAAAAGTATTCACCCCAGTGATGTACTGTATTTTCTTCAGCATTATTGTTTCTCTTGGCAGTTGCCTAGATGTTTTTGTTTTTTTGGCATACATGTGTAAATTTCTTTAGTGCACACTTCCTTTTTGATTTAAACCTAAAGGACCCTGTTTTTTGAGGTCACTCTAGCTCTAAATGGTGCTGTAGGTGTTTCATGCCACTTTGTATCTTCCACCACTTGCTTCTTTTAATGTCATGCCCTGTCTCCAAAAGCACAGGCAAAGATATTTAAGAAAGCGAAATACGAAAAATTTGTTCTTGACATTTCCTCTAGCTCTTCAAAGAATCTGTTGATCCACTTCACAAAGCCGTCTGAAATTATTCACTAAGGAGTCAGACCGATCCGGTCCTCGAGTTCATTTTCACAATCCAGTCACTACACTTAACAGGATTGAAAGTTAAATCTAGTGTATAATGATGTTTTGTGTTTGTCACAAAAAGCCATTGTATGTTTTCTTAGAAAACTTGGATTATAGTGCACAACAACTTTTTTTTAAACGTATGGATTCCCAAACGTCCGATATATGCTCTTTATATTGAAAAGAGGGATTTATGGGATTATGAAATTAGCCAAGAAGGCAAATATATAAAATTAATTATATGTAAAAGTATTTGGATCAAGCAACTGATTTGGTGGGATTGTGCATAGAATCAGTCTTACTGTAGATGTCCTTTGTGAGAACATCTATTGATTATAGTAGGATATCACTCTCTTGGGCATAGACAGTAATATACAGTATAATAATATAGAACACATAATAATATAATAATAATATAATATAGCTGCGAGCAGCGATTGCGGGTCCAAGCCGGTGGCGGTACCGCCTGCTTTGGCCCTTCATCGCTGCTCGCAGCTTATATTTATATATATATATATATATATATATATATATATATATATATATATGTGTGTGTGTGTGTATATATATATATATATATATATATATATATATATATATATATATATATATATATGTATGTATATATAAAGCCGGTGGCACCGCCACCTTGGTGCCTTTAGGGTTATTCTGCACAACGTCCAAAAACAGAACCCCCGCTTTGACTGTCAAAGAAGTGTGCTGAAGAGCTTGCATCAGTCAGGGCTCTGCAAAAGTGCGCATCGAGGGCACATATCAACAACGAAAAGCATCCGTGAGCAACCTTCTGAAAGGTCAGGTGTACATCCAGGTCTACATCTGTCATGTGTTTACATTATAGTATTTAGGGATGCGCCGATCCAATACTCAGGATTGGTATCGACTCCGATACTGCAATCTTTGTCGAATTGGATTTTCGGATATCAGACAAGGCTGATTCAAATTCTAAATTGTGTGTATACTATTCTATGTTATTGTTAAGCCCATCAATATTATCATGTTCCATAAATATGTATTTCCTTTCTGCTTTGAACTTTTCAATGCGGACTCAATGCACTGCGCGCGGTGCATGCATCGTGCCGCTCTCTTGAATGCTTGTTGCAGATCAATATTTTGCATATAAAGTTCTAATATTGTGGCTGACACTAAGCCAACGGTCTGGCCATTGAATATATTGATACAGTACCTGCTGATATGGAAATGATTTTCCACAGCATCCTCAGCCCATTCTCACCCCAAGGCATCACCTAACTGACTAGGGGTATTGTGAACTATTTATAAAAACAAAAATAAAATAAAAATAATATATATATATATATATATTAAAAAATGCATGTCTGATCTGTCTCAGGCACTTTAGTGACTTCAAAAATGAAGATACTCTAAACAGCCATTTAATTGCTAGCCAAATGATAATGAACAAGCTTCACTCCCTGCAATTAGGGGAGTAGAAGATGAGACGAGCTTGCCAAAAGTCCAGATTCCACTGCACGGATGCATTGAGTTACTGGAGTAATATGGTTCACTTTTTAGATCCATCTCTGTTTATACATGAGAAATAAGGATGTGTGGCTTCTGAAGGTGTTCCAAAGTTTAGAGGCCACATAAGAGAGGGATCTTCCTTCTGCTCAGTATTCCACTATTATTAGTGATAAAAACACCTATATTTTGTTACTGTAGAGGGTGCAAAAGGCTATAAGACTTTGGAGATCTCTCAGGTACTAGCAGCTAGATTGTTTAGAGCTGAACATGTCAATAGCAGTGTTTTAAGTCAATAAGAAGCTGAACAAGTAAGCCAGCAGGGTGGGATAAAGTAGGCCTGCCATGCTAAAACTTTATGGGTCCAAGAACTTTAAACCTGCTCTGTTTTATACCAGCTAAAGCTCAATTATGGATACAATGAGGCATCAAGCCAATAGTTGGCTACATTAAAGTTCTCCTTAGCAATTTGAAGTTAATGTACTTTACTTAATGTAATCTCACTACTCCATATCAGACATTTAAACCACATTCCTTATTTTGGCTACACTAATATATATATATATATATATATATATAGCACTCACCGGCCACTTTATTAGGTACCCCATGCTAGTAACGGGTTCAACCCCTTTTGCCTTCAGAACTGCCTCAATTCTTCGTGGCATAGATTCAACAAGGTGCTGGAAGCATTCCTCAGGGAGTTTGGTCCATATTGACATGATGGCATCACACAGTTGCCGCAGATTCTCGGCTGCACATCCATGATGCGAATCTCCCGATTCCACCACATCCCAAAGATGCTCTATTGGATTGAGATCTGGTGACTGTGGAGGCCATTTGAGTACAGCGAACTCATTGTCATGTTCAAGAAACCAGTCTGAGATGATTCCAGCTTTATGACATGGCGCATTATCCTGCTGAAAGTAGCCATCAGAAGTTGGGTACATTGTGGTCATAAAGGGATGGACATGGTCAGCAACAATACTCAGGTAGGCTGTGGCGTTGCAACGATGCTCAATTGGTACCAAGGGGCCCAAAGAGTGCCAAGAAAATATTCCCCACACCATGACACCACCACCACCAGCCTGAACCGTTGATACAAGGCAGGATGGATCCATGCTTTCATGTTGTAGACGCCAAATTCTGACCCTACCATCCGAATGTCGCAGCAGAAATCGAGACTCATCAGACCAGGCAACGTTTTTCCAATCTTCTATTGTCCAATTTCGATGAGCTTGTGCAAATTGTAGCCTCAGTTTCCTGTTCTTAGCTGAAAGGAGTGGCACCCGGTGTGGTCTTCTGCTGCTGTAGCCCATCTGCCTCAAAGTTCGACGTACTGTGCGTTCAGAGATGCTCTTCTGCCCACCTTGGTTGTAAACGGGTGGTTATTTGAGTCACTGTTGCCCTTCTATCAGCTCGAACCAGTCTGGCCATTCTCCTCTGACCTCTGGCATCAACAAGGCATTTCCGCCCACAGAACTGCCGCTCACTGGATGTTTTTTTCTTTTTTCGGACCATTCTCTGTAAACCCTAGAGATGGTTGTGCGTGAAAATCCCAGTAGATTAGCAGTTTCTGAAATACTCAGACCAGCCCTTCTGGCACCAACAATCATGCCACGTTCAAAGTCACTCAAATCACCTTTCTTCCCCATACTGATGCTCGGTTTGAACTGCAGGAGATTGTCTTGACCATGTCTACATGCCTAAATGCACTGAGTTGCCGCCATGTGATTGGCTGCTTAGAAATTAAGTGTTAACGAGCAGTTGGACAGGTGTACCTAATAAAGTGGCCGGTGAGTGTTATATATATATATATATATATATATATATATATATATATATATATATATATATATATATATAGTATCCTCTAAACGACCCAGAACATCCTGAATGTTCCCTGAAGTTCCTCCAAATAAGCGTCCCCAAACCCTTTAAAGAACTCCACATAGTGAAATTGAAAGTTTCGCATCATGTTTATTTTTCTTTATTTGAGAAAAAGCACAACACTTTGTTTTTATTGTTAGTATACACAAAAAAATACACTTCAGGGGTCATGAACTGGCTTTTTAAATTTCATAATATTGTTGTCTGAGGTAAATTTATGACCTTCGCTTGGTTTTCCAAGATCACCAGATTTTTATTTGTGTAAAAATGAGGGGAAATACTAAGTGCACTTTTAAATTATGGTCATTTATGGCATCATATCTTGGACTTTGAACTTTAGTGCTATATATATATATATATATATATATATATTTTTTTTTTATTATTTATTTTTTTTTTTTTTTGAGAAGTTATGAGATTAATTCAGATGTTAAGGTTCAGTGACTCGTAATCCTGTTTTATCAAAGGATATTATGATCTGTAGTGTCAAATGCAGTGTTAAGGTCAAGTAATAAAAGCAAAGAGATACATCCATCATCAAATGTAATTAAGTTACTCTGACAAGTGCTGTCTTTATGCTTTGACAACACCTAAACCCTGAAGCTCTTCACTGAAGCTCACATTACTCTTTTGGAAGGAGCAGAGCTAAGGGGGAAATGTATGTTAAATCTGAAAATTTCTTTTTTTCACTGTAAGAATACAAACATATTCCTGGGATAACAGTTTCGGAGAACTGGACTTTGTAAATAAACAATTATGTGTATATGTAAAGTAGGGTCCAAAAACTGAGTGGAAGTGCTTAAGTGAAGTAGCAAAAAGTGCTATAGTGAAAATTAGCCTTTTCTAATTTGATATAGCTATTATGTATTAAAATTATCCATATTATATATAATCAGCATTACTTGAGTAAAGCATTACATTGATTGAACAAAAGTCAAAATACTCAATATCACAAATGTGCTTATTTCATTAGTGACCTAGAAATAGTGCAGAAAGATTTCTGATTAATTTTAATTTCTCTAATTTTTATTTTGGTCTCAGACTTTTAGATTTAACTATAGACCTGAAAGAAAATCCTTAAGTAGTTAAAATATTTCACTAGAATATTACAGATTATATACTTTTTTGTGTTTGTGTCTGTACAAAACTGCCAGGTGTGGGGTTGAGGGGGATGAAGCGAGAACTGAAAGGTGCATTGCGCAACATTTTATGTTAAAAATAGCCGTTTTCTAACCCATACATGCTGAAACAATCGTCTGATGGGCTGAATGAGCCCTTCTCTGATCACTGCGATCGCCTCTATAATCCTGTACAGTGAAATAAATAAGAGGGATTCGGGCTCGAATCTGAGCCTGGGCGTGACGTCATGCGCGTTCACGCTCGCCTGGCTATGTGCCTATGCTTTGCAGGTTAGTGTATTCGCCGCCGTTCTCCGTATCAGAGAAGACAACTCGAGCGACGCAACTTTAGTCAACTTTCCCAAAAGTAGAAGATGGATTCAAAGGGGCTGTTTAGCCTACATCTGGTCACTTCATGTGTTTTCTGTGATCGGATAACTTCTCGATCGTGAAAAGACCAGGTTGAATCCAGACGGATTTGAATCCGATAGCTCAAACCACTTGAGGATGTGGTCTGGGCCGTATTCCAGACGAAACTGGACAAGTGTAAATGCATCTGGTTGTTGAAAACAGGCTTTTTCATGTTGTTTTAGTCATATATGACGACGTGCATCACCTCAGAAGAGCAGGCGAGTGTATTCATCAAACCAGCGCGCCGCAATCTATCGCAAATGAAAGTGAAAGTAAGACGCATACGATTATCACTAAGTTACCTTCTACCTCCACTATCTTCATTAAAAGTAGCCTTAAGAAATGAAAAGATCTCATACCAGAGCTTTTGCCGCTCTCTCTTATTGCTGTCTTTGCTGATTTTGAAATAGCCGAAGCCGATGATCAATAAATGCAGCTCATCTGTTGCTTTCGGTGACGTGCACTTCATGAAATCTATATAACGCGGGAATTGAATATCAGATTAATATCCGTTTTGCAAAAACACATTTATGTGACCAGGTGTAATGGAATCGTTTTGATAAATCAGATAGATCTGAGAAACGCATTGTGGCCAGGTGTAAAAACAGCCCCAAAGAGACCGGGCTTGTAGTTCATTCCAAACCCCAACGCAAACTCCACGTAAGACAAAGAAAATAAAACTTCTGTCTGTCCAGTGCCAGTCATCAGAATAAGACGAGAGTCAGACATCGGGAAGGCTTTCAGACAGACGGAGAGATCTCGGGCGGTCTGCTCTAGGGCTCGAACGTGTTCATGAACGTGTTTCCATAATAACACAATCATAAGTGGATACAGTAAGCACATAAAACAGTTCAGACATGGAGCTCGATGGAAACAAAAGCCTAAGTTTTCTGCTAGCGTTGAAAATAGCGTTGAAAACAGTGTGCGGCTGATGCTCCAGTCCTTTGGTTATGAACAGCTCGTGCAAGACGTCGTGTATGCGTGTATTCCATGAGCGCGCACGCAGTTTCGTTTATCGCCAGAGGGGCGTAGTTCTGCAAAAACTCTGAGACTTGCGTTATGCTCCTTTAATTGCAGAAAAAAAATGGGTTTTTAATAAGTATAAAAAATAAAACAAATACAAACAAAAAATACCCACGGGGAAAAACAAGACAGACTGACTTGGAAAACAGAAGATTTGACTTGACCTGACTAGACTGGACTGGACTTGGCAACAGCATCTGAGGCTATGTTTACAAGAAAACGTTTCTGAAGAGAAAACGCAAAAGTGGCGTTACGTTATCACTTTTTATTCTGCGTTTAGACAAGCCTTTTGGGTGGGAAATCCGCGTGCAATATGGTAACGCAAAAGTGTGTGAAATTCAACGTAGTATGCAGCTGGCGGCAGGCGGCTAGGTGGTGATGTGGGTCACACTGCCACACAGACAACACCAAGTCCACACGCCTGCAGTCAAACTCTTCACTATGTCAAGCAGACAGTATTTCAGTTGTTTTTGGTTAATGTTTCTATGAGGACCATAATTCTTCATATCACACTGTCATTTGTTCACTAGGATGCTTTTGCAAAATGCAAAGTTTTTGTAAATAATTTTAGTTCCCTTTCATAGTCACTCCAAGTTATGTCTGGATGACGAGAATGGGGTTTCGCTTATAAACCCTGTCATCTACCGAGTATTATAAAACGAGTCAGATGGCGGCGAAATGAACGTGTCTGCGTAATTTGTGTCACGTGTGTCCGCCCCACCGCGTGAGTGCGGACGCAAAGGCAGTATGTTTTCCGCTCGGAAACAGGGAGCAACTCTTCACTCCACACGCCAAATCCTGAGTATCTCCAGTGACTACATCTCTTCGAGGACGAGCAAACTCTCCGTTGTTGGTGTGAGCAATCCACGGTTTCACATTGGCTGCGAGATCTGAGCATTGGTCTGCCAGTCTGTGTGTCTCTCCAGGCAAATCAGTACACAGTTCTCCATTCGGACTGGCTCTGTCTCCTCAGCGGTCTTCAGAAGATTTGCGTTGGCTGCCCTTGTTCCCCTACTGCGCGAACGGGGTTCGCATCCTGAATTTCCTTGGCGACCTGGCTAATACTAGGCTCACTCTCGGGATCAGGTTTGCGGAACACAGAGCCTAGTGCTTTGGTACCTAGCCCGTCTGGACCTTCGGGTCAACTGGGAGAAGAGAAAACTTTGCCCTGTGCAGAGGATCTCTTTTGCGTATGGAGATCGACTCGAGTCGCCGTGTCCGCGCAGCTTCCGGAGCGAGCGCACACACTCACTGCTGACATGTCTTCGACAGTTCGAGAGGCAGGAGCGCGGTCCCACTGAAATTATTTCTGGGGCATATGGCATCCGCAGCCATGGCAACACCACTCGGATTGCTTTATATGAGACCGCTTCAGCTCTGGCTTAGGATCGGAGTCCCGAGGTGGGCATGGCATCATGGCCCGCAAGTTTAGAACAAGTTTCCAGGCATGTTGTTCTCTCCACTGATGCCATGCAATAGACATGCTGCAGCGGGCTCCTGGACAGGACTCCAGCGTCGCCTGCATGTCAATTGCCTCAACTTGCTGGCAGTACGCCTTGCCCTGCACCGTTTCTACACGTTGCTCAAGGTAGCGTACATCAACCATCAAGGTGGTCTATGCTCCCCGTATGTCCGCAACTCGCATGCCACCCCCTTTATGGAGTCAGAAGCACCTGAGGTCCCTTCGTGCTATTTACATTCGGGAGATCGGAACTTTGCAGCCGACGAGCTGTCACGGTTCCGGCCCATCTCCAGTGAATGGGCCGAAAGCCATCTCCAGACGGGACCAGTTCCAGGATGCACAGGTGAGATCTGTTTGCATCCCACGACTCATGCCCATTGTGCCCTGTATAACTCCCTGACCGAGGGCACGCTCTGCATGGATGCACTGGTGCACAGCTGGGAGTGGGGCCTCGCAGTGTGCGTTTCCCCCAGTGAGCCTTCTCGCACAGACCCTGCAAGATCAGAGGACGAGAGCAGGTCATTCTGGGTTTGCCGCACTCGGCCCACCCAAACCTGGTTCTCGAAATGATACTCCTCGCGACAGCACCTCCTTGGCCAATTCCTCTAAGGAAGGACCTCCTTTCTCAGAGACGGGGCCACCCTCTGGCACCCTCGTATGCATGGCTAGTTGGAGCTGAAGTGGCGTGGCAGGGCTAAGATAGATGCGATGCTTTGGCCTTCCATCCTTTAGCAGTGGGCGGGCAGAGGTGAGCTGCCACCGCCCACCTGGAGGGAGGAATCATCTCATAGCCTTTTTCTCTCGTCCGTCGACAAGAGGAGAGTGCTGAAGAGAAGGAGGCTTCAAGCGAGCGTAATGTGGCGCCTTCCATGTCTCTGTCAGCTCATCATGAACTTCTGGGAAGAAGGGGGTGGGTCTCTGCTAAGGGGCCTGTTGGCGCACCTGCAGGAATCACTCATAAAGCCTGCTGTCCGTGGGCTCCTTGGGCGAGGAGCCACTCCATAGATCAGCAAAGTGTGAGTTCACTAAAGGAGATAAAATCTGGACTTCCTGGGCGAGGCTTGGTTCCTTTGTTGTTTTAAACCACGCCCATTTTGGCGGCTCTGACGTGTCAAATGTTCAATATTCTCTTTAAAGAATAATATTTCCACATAATATTCAGTTTTGTTTGGTAACACTTGTCAAGAATTCAAATTTACACTATTGAAATCATTTTGTCATATGTAAGCTCCATACAGTATGTCTCATGTATTTGTTTAATATTATTTCTCAGAATGTGTCTTCAGAATGTAAGAAGTACATGCAGGGACTCATCTTATATTTATCATTGAGTACTTGAACTCACATTGAATCTAAACTAGATTTATGTTCTTGTTGATAACAGCAGATGGAAATAAACATTCTCAACATGCAAAGCAAACATGCCCCCATAGTTATCTTGACCAGCACATACTACTAAAATTTGTGTACATGTCTTCAGAGGGACATTCAGCGAGGGAATGGCAGGCCTATATAATCCAAAACCAAAGCTTTTAATTTTCACTCAAACAATATTTAGAATGTCTCAGGAAGTGCTTCATGCAAGAGCCACTTGGGTATAAATGAACTTAGACTGATCTCCTCTTCTCATATGAACGGCAGTCAATGGAGCTTTCTCTTGAAAGCTTACAGAGAGAGGGTGACAGAAAGAACCAGAGAGAGAAAACATAGACCCTGATTTACTAATGGTTTGGGTGAAAACACAGCAGAGCTTATCTTTTAGCATCTGCTATCAAGGATTATGTGTTTGAGATGCATAATCTCTTCAAGTATAATGAAAATATATGCATACATGTACAGTATACTGTTCAAACCTTTGGGGTTGGTAAGTGGCTAATCTGCATTTGTTTGATCAAAAATACTCTAAAAATCGCATTTATTGGTAAATATTACAATTTAAATTTGAAAATATAATTTACTTCTGTTATTAGCAAAGCTCCATTTTCTGCACCAATTATATGTCACACTCTCATGATTGAAGCAAGGAATGAAATGTGCTGGATCTAAATGCAGGCAGTTAATTTTAATAAACTTAAACTGTAAAACAAAACACTCAGGATACTGAAGGGTTCGTTTACACCACTGATGTACTAAAACGTAAAAGTTTTTCCTTTGCTTTTTTCACGTACAGACATCAACATTGTCAAAACAATCTCTGATCACAAATGACTAAAAATGCTTTATTGTGCTGCCATGCAGTAGGGGAGCGCGGGGCACAACGTGAAGCGGGGGGCTAGTTGTAACACACTTGTTTTAAATACTTCCACACATGCTAGCATGACGGAACTTGGTGTATTTACTAGTTGCCATTTGTGACAACTATATGTGTCCTTGTATGTATGCATCTCATTATAAATTATCATACATTACCACTATGCTTGTAAACTGTCTCGATTATTACATATATTCACAATTAGTAAGCTGCTAATAAGATACATTATCAACAGCATAATGATTTTAATTTTAAGTTAATTATTAGTTAAACTATGCTTTTTGTTTTGCTTATAAAGTTTTCTGAAAGAGCACATCATTAGTCTTTTGCAATAGCGTCTCTGATTTAAACTTCAGGCCTGAATTTGATTCAGAGATTGGCATCATCACCACTTAAAAATATTCTCACTCAAAGTCTCAGCCATTTGGCATTTTTCAAAGAGACATATAAGAGACATGTCTCTTGGAAAAAATATAACAAATCAGCCACAAATACGCCCGCCAGTGAAGTGCGTACACACATTAGTGTCCTTTATCTGGAATGTTAGTAAATCATGGCCATAAAACGCATAGAAAGAAATCAAGATTATCCAGACTGATCCAGGGAAAAGTGGACAACGAAGAGGAGACTTAATGATATGTGAGCATTATACGTGAGGGTTTGTGTTCTGTGTGATCAGTGGTGCATTAGACAGAGGCAGGCAGGAGTGTTGAACAGATGTG
Source organism: Hybognathus amarus (assembly GCA_030378365.1). NCBI lineage: Eukaryota > Metazoa > Chordata > Actinopteri > Cypriniformes > Leuciscidae > Hybognathus > Hybognathus amarus. The sequence continues at coordinate 6,847 of JAQIUQ010005977.1, read as the reverse complement.
TGACTTGGCCAGGCGTAACTGATTTGTGCTGTAATTAATGAGCCCTAATGCAACACTGTTCAAGAGACTTCTCTTCTCAGATCTGAACCAGCAGTTCTACATGGGCTTCTGACGTTACCATGGTGATAAAGGTAGACTCTGTTCAATGTCCATTCATAGGATCATTGCTGGCCTCCATTGAGGCTACATGCTGAAAAATCAATTCAAGGGAAAATGAACAAAAGACTGGTTTAAGATTGTTATATACTGTATTTTCTGTCAATGTAGCCTTTTGACAGATTAAAAAAAATTTTATATTAATATTTTCTACCTCTCTCCACTACACAAAATCTTTCAACAGAATTTCATGCTCCCACGCCCTTGCTTTATGTAATCTCCTTTATTTAATTTCAGCTCTAATTTGTCGTCCCAGCTTCATTACTGACTGCTCTGCTGGTCAGCCAGAATTGTTTTCCTTGCTTTGGTCGATGGAAAATGAGAATGACTTTTGGAGGCAGACTGACATTAGCATCATTCAATATTCACCAAAGGTCTCTCTCACAGGAGGGAGAGAACAGACTGAGAACATTACTGACTCATTTCAGACATCTACCCTTTTTGTCTTTCTTTTTTTTTGCTCATGTCGCCCACCCTGAGATTCTTATCACAATTTTGTGGATTTACAGCTTCTCTAGCTCGTGGCGTACACAATTATTTTGGGTTCAATACAAGTCAAGCTGAAATCAAAAGCATTTCAACACTCTTTGCTTTCTGCTCAGAAATTGCTAGTAAATTTGACAAAATTACCACATTGAATTCAACACAAAATTTAGTAGAAAGTAGAAAGACTGAAATAACATTGTCTCTGACAAATGTGCTTTAATAATATTTATTTACATCTTCCATTTTTACAGCCCTTTTTCCAATTATTCTATTAATTCTTGTTAAAACATTTTGTTTTGTATTATTTGAGCTGAAATGCTGTTTAAATCAAATTTTTACAGTCATTTTAGATTTGTAATGTCAATGTCGTTGCATTGTTTGTTATAGCAAGTTCGGCTATATCGGCTATATCAGCACTAAATCAGCTATATCTTTACACAGAAAAGGTTAACAAGATTTTTCTCACAAAATCAAGTTAAAAGTCTTTGAGTATTTTAACATTTAGGGATAGCCCCATTCACTTCCTCACTGTAACCCGGATTTTTGCTTATTAAAAAGGAAAGAAAATAAATACATAAATAAATAAATGTTTGTGGAAATTAACAATGTGCCACAAATACTCTTATCTGAGCTTAACTTGCTCTTCTTTAAATCCAAGTCACATTTTTGTAGACCCTGTAGGATCTCAGATGTTTCTTTTTACTTTCTTAAAATCATATCCATTCTAAGGCTGAATCCCAATTCTCTAGTCTTACCCCTTCCCCTTAGTTTTGCAGTTCACGGTAAAGGAGGAAGGGCTATCCCAATTACTCATTTTAATATAGGGGTAAGGGTAGGGGAAAGGGGTATGTACCCCTTAAGACCAAGAATTTTAGCGAGCTTACTTGAATCCAAGGGTCAGGAAAGCACTGCGCAGTCTTTTTTTATTTTTTCGCTTAAATTATTGATAAAAAATATGACTGTCTTGTTTTGTGCTCTACACAGTTATGTACATACATATTTGCAACTATGTTGTTTATTGAAACGTTTTTAAAAAACGCTACTTTGCTACGCTAGGCTATGCTAACGTTACATTGAGAACGAAAACACGGGAATATTAGATCAACAATACATTCAGATTCACTGATTTAAATGGATGAATTCAGTCTGATTGAAACACCTTGTGCATGTAAACATAATTAATATTGAAGGCAGAAAGCAAAAGCCCAATCCCGAACATTTTGACGGCATCTTGAAAGTTTCGAGATGTTTGTTAAGGACGATATAAGATGACGTAACCAAGTGGTGTCTCATTTCATAGGGGTATGTTTGCACTGAGCGCTTACCACTCGAAGGGTTCGAGGGACAAGGGCTAGGGGTAAGAGCGAAAGGGGTAAGGGGAAGGGGTAAGACAGAGAATTGGGATTCAGCCTTAAGCCCAATTTCTTATTCTGCTTTAAACTGCGTTATACTTCTGTGTAATTGCGCGTCAACGCGGAACAACGACGCAGAAGTATAAATGAAAACCAACGCATAGTCTATAGCGTGAGAGGCTCCGCTGTAGGTCAGACGCAGAAGTATAAATCAGCCTTTAACTCCTTAATGGCATGTCATTAATATACCGTAAGCCTATACTTAAGGTTGAAACCCATAAAAATAAACTCTGTTTATTCTTGTTAATCCATCTAGATCTGGTTGACATTGTCTGTTTATCATCTGCCCTTGAGAGGGTCTACATTTTTAAGTGAAAGATTTAACAGTATGCACAGCTTCATGTCAAAAAGGCCTTTGTTTGCTACATCATATGTCATTATCACAGCAGAATCAAGGTTTAATGGGCTCATAAATGATGTCAGTGACTAGCATTGTCATTTTCCCCCGGCTGTCGAGCTGGACAGAGTCCACACTGGCACACATGCTCTCAGCATACATCTGCTGTGTGCAACTGGCCTATTAGCGCAGCCCTCAGCTAGAGGTCAAGCATACCATTCTGGCCAAAAAATAAAAAATACAGCACAGACACATGGCCTATCATTCTGTGTTGAAGCTAATTAACACTCTCTTTTACATACACAAGCACAGGCAATATGAGAATGCCCAAATAACTACACCAATAAATTAAGTATACCCTGTCAGATGTGTCAGGCAACATATACATACATTTATCCCCCATTTATGTTGGCCAATCATTATTACATATTTGGGTTTTTAGCGAGTAGCAACCCGGATCTATATCTAACACGGACGGATCTCTACCTGTTGCGATAATATAAACTCTTGATATTAGAGTAGCTATTAAAGCAATTTTTTTCTGCCTGTAGTAACTATAAGTGAAATGTCACTTCATCATTGTGTATCAGATGTATGAAAATTCAATTATTGTTGTGTGGAAAAAATATCGCCGTCTTATAAATAAAAGGCAGAACAAGACAGAAATTTGCTGATAGATTAAAAAAATAGTCAAAATGGAAAGTGGTGCGAGTAGATTCAAAAATTTTAAAAATCAAACATTAAAAAAATGTATATATATATTTTCCATATATTGTTACATTTTGTACATTCATTTTTTTTTCTCCTGCTTGTTTAGGTCTTTCCGAAGTCATGAAATTATGTGAATCAATAGAGTGTTACCCTTTGATCAATGTAAATAGCGCAGGATGCCAATATCGGATGATGTCTAAAGGCGCTCAAAAGAAATTCATTCTCCTTTTTTTACACATTATGTGTTCACAGTGGACTTCAATGGCATATATTGGTTAAAAAACAGAGTAGGGAAAATAAGTCTACTGTTCAAGTAGAGAAAATTCTTTGTGTGTGCACATTACAGCAATTATGATAGTGGTAGCTGGCTTATGGTTGATGAAGGGGAGATGCAGTGCGCTGAAATAACAGAGAATGGCACAAGACCCTTGAGATGTATCAGAACTACTTGTGATTATGGCAAAATGGTCAAGAAATGGGTCTGTCAGACAAGAAAGTATGTTTTAAAAGCTTTTCTTTGTCAAGCAACCTGAAAGAAAAGCCAGTTCCCACTGTGTAGATACGCATAAATCTTAATTTGTAAAAAATTGTATTATTTTTTTATTTTTTCACATGGATTTCAACTAAATGCACTAGATTTTAAAAGACCAGAAACATGGTTACGTGGAGGTATATTTACAGCACAATAAATAAATACTGTAAATTAATTGTGATTAATTACTTCAATTGTTTAAAATGATTTATTTATTGATGTATTATAATTTGGCCATGGCTAACAAATCAGTTCCAGTAGGTAGAAGCACCACATCACTAGAATGGACACACAACATAGATATGATCAGTTCCCCTCAGGGTTTCCTTCTTGTCTCTCCCTCTCTTCAATCTATGATTGTATTTGCTGCCATTTTCTATCTGAAAATCTAGTCTCCTCCACTCCAGGATTAATAAAGTGATATCTGTTCTGTGAAGACTTGCTGACCTGGAAGCTGGTGCGAATGTCAAAAGCATCTACTAGTGTTGTTTAAATAACTTCGTAAACAGTGTTTCTGACAGGACCCGAAACGTGTTCCCCGTATAATGCAGAACCAGAAAAAAAAGAAAGAAAATGGTTTAGCATGTCAGCACTTGTAATGAAAATGTTAAGTGAATGTAGTACTAAAGGAAATTTGGGAAATTTAGTTAAATTAACTAAGGGTTAATTATGATTTGCTTTCAATTACACAGATAAATATCAGTCAAGACCGAAGTAGGTCTATAAATGCATTACTATGCGTGCATTATGTGATTGCATAACACAATTGTTTTCATGGAATACAAAATGTAATTGGTCACATGGGTCAATTTTTTTTTTAAATTGAGATTTATACATAGCCTGGTTAAAATCAGACCATTCTCAGTTGGTAACTGAGTTACAAAGCTTCATAGACAAACCATTTCCAAAGGGTGCTTGCCACCAACGGCTGTAGCATGCCTCTGGGCGCAATCCGGGATATAGACCTGTAAAACCAATTAGAGTGTTGAAGGAGATGTTATAGAGCAACTTAAAAGGAAAACAATATGCAGGATTTTTGCAGTAAAATATTCCCAAAACCACTAAAGACAATGTTATATTTTGTTTTAGTTGATTACTTTCAATATGACAAAAAAAAAAAAATGTTTTTAACTATTTGTAAATCGTGAGAAAATTGTGATTTCAACCTGAGGAAACTGGTGTGAGCAGGGGTGAGGAGTCGCCAGTCAATGCGTCATATCTCGTGACCCCGTTCCGCCAGGTTTGACCTCGTACTGCATAGTAACCATGGTGACAGACGTGGACAACTGGGTTATGCCTAAAAGGATGCTCTATGGCCTGTTGTTGTTTTGTTCAAACATTATGGACCACTGGCAAATAGACTTTTGAGATGCTCAACAAGATGGCAGCATCCATCTCTGTAGAAAATATGCTTCACTGTTGCTGTGCTGTTGTCATCGTATAAAAGCTGCCGCAACGTTTCTGATTGGTACTGCAATTTTGACGGATTAGAAATAGGTTTGAATGAGCTTTTGCCAGATGACACAACTTGCAGAGCAAATCTAAATTTGCCAGAAATTTTCTGGGTTTTCCCAGGGTAATTTATACATAATCCAAAAGCTCGATGATTTAACAATTGAATAAGCTTTCTGTTTATGTATGGTTTGTTAGGATAGGATGATATTTGGCCAATATGCAACTATTTGACTGGAATCTTAGATTGAAATCTAAACATAGAGAAAAATCCAGCCCGATCATGAAAGTTCGTATTTACTGTATGGCACGATGTTATTTCTCCGTGGCATTCATATGCCAAAACTAGTTTTTGCGTGATATGGCACGCCACTTTCAGCGTACAGACATATGATACGCAATTTTGGCGTATACACGCATGACTCCCCACCCTTCCCTACCACCTGATGTTTCTCAGTGCGATCCATATACACTAAAAACCATTTTTGGCGACACATAAATGCCACGAGAAATGAAATATTGTGGTATACACGCATCTTCATGAGACTGTGTTGGAAAAATCACCTTTTGAAGTTGTCAATTTTTGTTCTCATTTTTTGCTGCATTCACTTTTGACAAAAGAAAACTTGATTCATTTTTACCAAACAATGTATTGTTGGCTATTGCCACAAATATACCTGTGCGACTTGTGATCCAGGGTCACATATTATTAAAATAAAGAGATTAATAAATATATTAGGTAAATTTCCTTCAATTTTAGATCACATTCACAATATTGTTTTTATGGAACTCATTCAATACTGATAATACAATAATACTGATTTATACAATTTATTTTAATTTAAATATTAATTTTAAATATAATTGAAAGTCATTGCTATTATTATTATTATTATTATTATTATTATCATCAGTTATAACAAATGAACAAATCAGTCAAGAAATATGTTAGTATAGTAATAATAATACTATTGTCCCAAGATCCAAGTGCAGTAAAACGGTTGGACAGAATACTCAGAAGTTCAGACAAGCTGCATGATACGGAGATATTTTTACAGTCTTTATCCCAAAGTGGATATTTAGGTGCAATGCATTAACTCAGTGCAGAAACAGAAACGTATGCTGGTGAAGAACCCTGAACATGTAGAACTCCAGCGCAGTGCAGGTCTTGTCAGATCGAGGATGCAGGCACCAAAACACAGCAAGAACTCAGATGAGGGAACTGGCAAAAAGAACCACACATGAAAAACGAACCAACATCCAGCATAACTGACTGATTGGGAGTGATCAGCTGGTCACTAGGCAACAAACAAGACACAACAACTACAAACACACCAACAGATACACAAAACTCTAGGATTTATGAACCGCGACAACTATTCTGCCCTTCAAAGCAAAAAGGCAGTAACTGCATTTTTGGTCAAACATTAGTTATTATCATTTTCATGACATTCAATGCATCCTTTGTTATGTGACAAAACATCTTATCTCAGATGTGTCGTTTTGGAGAAAAATGGTAGTCGTTTGTACAGTAACTGCAAAAAGCCCTTGTGAAAGTAATTTTTCTCAGTTCTGCACTCTGCGCAGTTACTGCCTTTTTGCTTTGGGCAGTATTGGGTAACACTTTATTTTATCGACCCGCAAACAACTGTGTAAGTAAAGTACACTGAAATTACGGTGTACGTTTCTGTAATTATAGTGTACTTTCCGTGTACTAAGTATAAGGGGAGAAAGATACGTAACTGAACTCAAGATATTTAA
>JAQIUQ010005975.1:0-33329 GCA_030378365.1 Hybognathus amarus | reverse complement strand
GTCTTTGACCTTGAACTTTCCATAAATACTCATTGTGTCCCTCCGATGTTTCTTTAGCAGGAATGTCCATATTTGACCTGCTTAACATATTTCTGCCCTAAGAGTCTTTGAACTTAAACTTTTCAAAAATACTCATAGACTCCTTCTGCTGTTTCATCAGCCAGACAGTGGTCAATATTTGACCTATTTAACATATTTCTAGCCAAAGAGTCTTTGAACTTGAACTTTCCATACAAACTCTTTGACTCCTTCTGATGTTTCTTAAGCAGGAATGTCCATATTTGACCTCATTAACATATCCCATTCTGGACAAAGTCTTTTAAATGGCTAACTTTCACAATCCTTCGGTCTAAAGAGTCTTTGAAGAACTTTCCATTAATCTTCAGTGAGTCCTTTGTTGTTGTTTTTTTTAGCCAAAGAGATGTCAAAATTTGACCTGCTTGACATATTTTTCGCAAAACAGTCATTGAACTTTCTATACATATTCATTGACTCCTTCTGATGTTTCACCAGCCAGAAAGTAGGTCAAACCTACTTTGACCTACTTAACATGTTTCTGTCCAACAAGTCTTTGAACTTGAACTTTCCATAACTATTTATTGAGTCCTTCTGCTGTTTCATCAGCCAGACAGTGGTCCATATTTGACTTACTTAACATATTTCACTCCAGTCTTTGAACTTGAACTTTCTATAAATACTCATTGTGTCCCTCTGATGTTTCTTGAGCCCGACAGTGGTCAATATTTGACCTACTTAACATATTTCTGTCCAAAAAGTCTTTGAACTTTCCATAACTACTTATTGAGTCCTTCTGCTGTTTCATCAGCCAGAAAGTAGTCCATTTTTGACCTACTTAACATATCTTCTGGCAAAAGAGTTTAAACTTGAACTTTCAAAAAAAAAAACCTCAATGACTCATTCTGCTGTTTCTACAGCCAGACAGTGGTCCATATTTGACCTACTTAACATATTTCTCTCCAAAGAGTCTTTGAACTTGAACTTTCTATAAATACTCACTGTGTCCCTCTAATGTTTTGGTAAATTTTTGACCTACTTAACATGTTTCTGGCTAGAGTCTTTGAACTTGAACTTTCCATAAATACACTTTGACTCTTTCTGATGTTTCATTAGCCAGACAGTGGTCCATATTTGACCTACTTAAAATATTTCTGTCCAAAGAGTCTTTGAACTTGAACTTTCCATAACTACTTATTGAGTCCTTCTGCGGTGTCATCGGCCAGACAGTGGTCTATATTTGACCTACTTAACATATTTCTGGCAAAAGAGTCTGAACTTGAACTTTCCAAAAAAAAACAACTCATTGACTCATTCTGATGTTTCATCAGCCAGGCAGATGGTCCATATTTGACCTACTTAACATTTTTCTCTTCAAAGAGTCTTTGACCTTGAACTTTCCATAAATACTCATTGTGTCCCTCTGATGTTTCTTTAGCAGGAATGTCCATATTTGACCTTATGAGACCGACAGTGGTCAATATTTGACCTACTTAAATTATTTCTGTCCAAAGAGTCTTTGAACTTGAACTTTCCATAAACACTTATTGAGTCTTTCTGCTGTTTCATCAGCCAGACAGTGGTCCTTATTTGACCTACTTAACATGATTCTGGCCAAAGAATCTTTGAACATGAACTTTCCATAAACACTTATTGAGTCCTTCTGCTTTTTCTTCAAAAAAAGTCTGCTGTTTTGAGTCCTTCTGAGAACTACATATTGACCCCTTCTGCTGCTGTTTCATGAGCCTTAGTCCTTTAGTCTCTAATGATACTCATTAACTCCTGTCCATAATTGACTTACTTAACATATGTATTCTAAAGAGTCTTTAAACTTGAACTTTCCATAAATACTCATTGAGTCCTTCTGCTCTTTTGAGTCCTTCTCAGAACTACTTATTGACCCCTACTGCTGCTGTTTCGTGAGCCTTAGTCCTTAGTCTCAAATTATACTCATTTACTCCTGTCCATATTTGACCTACTTAACTTATTTTTTCCAAAGAGTCTTTGAATTGAACTTTCCATAAATACTCATTGAGTCCTTCTGCTGTTTTGAGTCCTTCTGATAACTACTTATTGACCCCTTCTGCTGCTGTTTCTTGAGCCTTAGTCCTTAGTCTCTAATTATACTCATTTACTCCTGTCCATATTTGACCTACTTAACATATTTTTTTTCCAAGGAGTCTTTGAACTTGAACTTTCCATAAATACCCATTCTCCTTTGATGGTTTTTTTTCAGCCAGACAGTGGTCCACATTTGACCTACTTAACAAATTTCTGGCCAAAGAGTCTTTGAACTTGATCTTTCAATCAATACTCTTTGAGTCCTTCCGATGTTGCTTAAGCAACGCTCCTGCGTTATTTGACCTACTTAACATATTTCTTGCCAAATTCTTTTAAAAGGCTAACTTACTATGCAAACTCACAGACATCTTTTGATGTTACTTCAACCATAAATTCGACTATATTTGACCTTATGTCTAGGTGTCTATGTCTATATTTGACCTTATGACCCAATGTCTAGGTGTTTTCTCAACTCCTTCTGATGTTTCATCTGCCAGACAATGGTCCATGATTTTTTACAGATACTTTTACATATTTCTGGCAAAAGTCTTTGAATTTGAACTTTCCATGAATAACTCATTAACTCCTTTGATGTTTTTTTACAGCCTGACTTTGGCCCATATTTGACCTACTCAACATATTTCTGTCCAAAGAGTCTTTGACCTTTAAGTTTCCATAAATACTGCATTAACTCCTTTGATGTTTTTTTTTTTTTCAGACAGACTGTGATCCATGTTTGGCCTACTTAAAATATTTTCGTCCAAAGAGTCTTGGAACTTGAACTTTCCATAAACACTTATTGAGTCCTTCTGCTGTTTCATCAGCCAGACAGTGGTCCATATTTTACCTACTTAACATGTTTCTGGTCAAAGAGTCTTTGAACTTGAACTTTCAATAATACTCATTCTTCTGATGTTTCTTAAGCAGGAGAGTCCATATTTAACCTTATCTTATTTCCGGCTATGGACCACTGTCTGTCAGATGAAACATCAGATTGAGTCAATGAGTGTTTTTGGAAAGTTCAAGTTCAAAGACTGTTTGGACAGAAATATTTTAAGTAGGTCAAATATAGACCCCTATCCACAGTTTATTTAAAGGAATCTATAACTTGGAATCTAGAATCTATAACCGGAATCTATAACTTTCTATTGTTTAATATCTTTTGATGATTATTTGACTGGAAATGAGTTCAGTCAGTCAATATGGAAATTCTGTATAGATTAGAAAGCATCAGAAGGAGTCTGTATGTATAGAAAGTTCAAGATCAAGTATTCTTGGGCCAGAAGTCAGTTCAGTCAGCTCGTTCTCATCCCAAGACGTCATCTAACTGACGCTATTGACCATACATCAACATCCAACGTTTTACTACTCTCTTTAACGTCAGTTAGATGACGCTATCTAACCCTGCCCCAGACATAAACCTATCTGCGTCATGTAGCTCACGCTAAATGTAAAGGGTCAGTTAGATGGCATAATTTGGACTTTTTATGGTTTAGCAAGCATCAGAACGAGTCTATGAGTTTGGATAGAAAGTTCAAGATCAAGTACTCTTGGTCCAGGAATATTTTCAGTAGGTCAAATATCTGTCTGGCTAAAATAACATCATAAGAGGTCATTCTGTATAGTAACTTAATGTTTAAGAACTCTTTGGCCAGAAATATTTTTCAGAATGCAAACCAAGAACTCTTGTATGGCTGATGTAAAATAAAAATAAGTTAATTATTATGTTTAGAAAGTTCAAGATCTAGTACTCGTGGGCCAGAACTATATTCAGTAGTTAAAAGGAACCTATCTATAGTATATATAACATCAGAATGAGTCTATAACTTTCTATTGTTTAAAACCTTTTGAACATCCTTTGCAGAGAAATGGGTTCAACAGGTCAGATATGGACATTCTATATGGCTTAGGAAGCAAAAGAAGTAGTCTATGAGAATGCATAGTTAGTTCAAGATCAAGAACTCTTTGTCCAGAAATATCTTCAGTAGGTCAAAAATCTCTCTAACTAAAACATCATTAGAAGTACATTTCTCTGTGTAGGAAACTTAATGATCAAGTACCAGTGGGCCAGAAATATTTTCAGTAGGTCAAATAAGGACCTATGTATATCTAATCTAAGGTCAGAAGGAGTCTATAAGTTTTAATTGTTTAAAACCTTTTTACGACCTTTTGTTTTGAGTCTTATGTACGCCTCTGTGCAATAAAAAGACATAACATATGCTTTCCCGTGTTTTTCCAATCTACAACTAATTCATTTGTGCATTGACGAGAAAACATCACATGAGCGGTCAGTTTATACATGCCTAAAATTACTAGCCCATTCCATTGTTCAAATAACACTTGTGCATTCGCATACAACTAACTACATACTACTACTAACTTATTCAAAAATGACTGAAGCGAAATCATTGCATTTAGAAGCTGCAATCGTGTAAAGAGAAATCATTGCATTACCGTTTGCTTTACAATGCAATAACTCATTCCGATGTGCAGAGAGCAGATAGTTGCATTGCAAGAAAGAACTAACTTCTGTGCAATGAAAACAGATAACGTGCTTTTCCCATTGCATTATATATATTGTGCTTTCTTATTGCAATTGCACACTAAACTAGTCATTTTAATATTGAAGAGGAATTATTGCAGTAGCCGTTCTACTATAATGCACGCTAGAACTACATACTAACACTAACATGTTCAGAAATAGCTGAAGGGAAATCATTGCATTTAGATGTTGCATTTCGTGTGGTAAAGAGAATTTGTTACATTAGCTGTTGCTTTACAATGCAATAACTCATTCCGATGGGCATAGAGCAGAGAGTTGCATTGCAAGAAAGAACTAACTTCTGTGCAATGAAAACAGATAACGTGCTATTTTATACTATAATGCACGCTAGAACTAAACTAACATGTTCAGAAATAACTGAAGGGAAATCATTGCATTCGTGTGATAAAGAGAAATCATTGCATTAGCTGTTGCTTTAGAAAGCAATAACTCATTCCGATATGCTTAGAGCAGAGAGTTGCATTGCAAGAAAGAACTAACTTCTGTGCAATGAAAACAGATAACGTGCTATTCCTATTGCATTATATATGTGCTATCGCATTGAATTTGCACACTAAACTAGTCCTTTTTATATTGAAGGGTAATCATTGCAATAGCCATTCTACGATAATGCACGCAAGAACTAACATTTTCCTCTGTGCAATGAAAAAGACATAACAGGAGTGCTTTCCCGTGCATTTCCAATCTATAACTAATTTGTGCACAGAGGAGAAAACATCATATAAGCTGTCGCTTTACAATGCAGTAACTCATTCCGATGTGCATAGAGCACATGTGCATAGTTGCATTGCAAGAAAAAACTAACTTCTGTGCAATGAAAACAGATAACGTGCTTTTCCCATTGCATTATATATATTGTGCTATCTTATTGCAATTGCACACTAAACTAGTCATTTCAATATTGAAGAGAAATTATTGCAATAGCCGTTCTTCTATAATGCACGCAAGAACTACTAATAACATGTTCAGAAATAACTGAAGCGAAATCATTGCATTTAGACGTTGCATCCGTGTGATAAAGAGAAATCGTTGCACTAGCTGTTGCTTCACAATGCAATAACTTATTCCGATGTGCATAAAGCAGATAGTTGCATTGCAAGGAAGAACTAAATTCTGTGTATTGAAAACAGATAACTTGCTTTTCCTATTGCATCATATATTGTTCTTTCCCATTGCAATTGCACACTGAACTAGTCATTTTTATATTGAAGGGAAAGCATTGGAATAGCTATTCTACTATAATGCACGCTAGAACTACACTAACATGTTCAGAAATAACTGAAGGGAAATCATTGCATTTAGATGTTGCATTCGTATGATAAAGAGAAATCATTGCATTGCTGTTGCTTTAGAATGCAATAACGCATTCCGATATGCTTAGAGCAGAGAGTTGCATTGCAAGAAATAACTAACTTCTGTGCAATGATAACAGATTAACTTGCTTTTCCCATTGCATTATATATTGTGCTTTCTTATTGCAATTGCACACTAAACTAGTCATTTTCGCATTGAAGAGAAATTATTGCAATAGCCAATCTACTATAATGCATTGCAAGAAAGAACTAACTTCTGTGCAATGAAAACAGATAACGTGCTTTTCCCATTGCATTATATATATATTGTGCAATGATTTCCCTTCAGTTATTTCTGAACATGTTAGTGTTAGTATGTAGTTCTAGCGTGCATTATAGTAGAACGGCTATTGCAATAATTCCTCTTCAATATAATAATGATTAGTTTAGTGTGAAATTGCAATAAATTGCAATATTGCAATAGCCAATCTACTATAATCATTATTATATTGAAGAGGAATTATTGCAATAGCCGTTCTACTATAATGCACGCTAGAACTTACATACTAACACTAACATGATTAGAAATAACTGAAGGGAAATCATTGCATTTAGATGTTGCATTCGTGTGATAAAGAGAAATCATTGCATTAGCTGTTGCTTTACAATGCAATAACTCATTCCGATATGCTTAGAGCAGAGAGTTGCATTGCAAAAAAGAACTAACTTCTGTGCAATGAAAACAGATAACGTGCTTTTTATATTGTAGGGTAATCATTGCAATAGCCATTCTACGATAATGCACGCAAGAACTAACATTTTCTATTGTGCAATGAAAAGACACATCAGAAGCGCTTTCCCGTCCATTTCCAATCTATAACTAATTTGTGCACAGACGAGAAAACATCATATGAGCTATCGCTTGACAATGCAGTAACTCATTCCGATGTTTATAGAGCACATGTGCATAGTTGCATTGCAAGAAAGAACTAACTTCTGTGCAATGAAAACAGATAACGTGCTATTCCTATTGCATTATATATGTGCTATCGCATTGAATTTGCACACTAAACTAGTCCTTTTTATATTCAAGGGTAATCATTTTCATTTTAGTCATTTTTATATTGAAGGGAAAGCATTGGAATAGCTATTCTACTATAATGCACGCTAGAACTACACTAACATGTTCAGAAATAACTGAAGGGAAATCATTGCATTTAGATGTTGCATTCGTGTGATAAAGAGAAATCATTGCATTAGCTGTTGCTTTAGAATGCAATAACTCATTCCGATATGCTTAGAGCAGAGAGTTGCATTGCAAGAAATAACTAACTTCTGTGCAATGATAACAGATTAACTTGCTTTTCCCATTGCATTATATATTGTGCTTTCTTATTGCAATTGCACACTAAACTAGTCATTTTCGCATTGAAGAGAAATTATTGCAATAGTCAATCTACTATAATGCATTGCAAGAAAGAACTAACTTCTGTGCAATGAAAACAGATAACGTGCTTTTCCCATTGCATTATATATATTGTGCTTTCTAATTGCAATTGCACACTAAACTAATCATTTTAATATTGAAGAGGAATTATTGCAATAGCCGTTCTACTATAATGCACGCTAGAACTACATACTAACACTAACATGTTCAGAAATAACTGAAGGGAAATCATTGCATTTAGATGTTGCATTCGTGTGATAAAGAGAAATCATTGCATTAGTTGTTGCTTTACAATGCAAAAACTCATTCTGATATGCTTAGAGCAGAGAGTTGCATTGCAAGAAAGAACTAACTTCTGTGCAATGAAAACAGATAACGTGCTTTTTATATTGAAGGGTAATCATTGCAATAGCCATTCTACGATAAAGCACGCAAGAACTAACATTTTCTATTGTGCAATGAAAAGACATATCAGAAGCGCTTTCCCGTCCATTTCCAATCTATAACTAATTTGTGCACAGACGAGAAAACATCATACAAGCTGTCGCTTTACAATGCAGTAACTCATTCCGATGTGCATAGAGCACATGTGCATAGTTGCATTGCAAGAAAGAACTAACTTCTGTGCAATGAAAACAGATAACGTGCTTTTATATCGAAGGATAATTATTGCAATAGCCATTCTACGATAATGCATGCAAGAACTAACATTTTCCTCTGTGCAATGAAGACATAACAGAAGTGCTTTCCCGTGCATTTCCAATCTATAACTAATTTGTGCACAGAGGAGAAAACATCATATAAGCTGTCGCTTTACAATGCAGTAACTCATTCCGATGTGCATAGAGCACATGTGCATAGTTGCATTGCAAGAAAGAACTAACTTCTGTGCAATGAAAACAGATAACGTGCTTTTTATATCGAAGGATAATTATTGCAATAGCCATTCTACGATAATGCATGCAAGAACTAACATTTTCCTCTGTGCAATGAAGACATAACAGAAGTGCTTTCCCGTGCATTTCCAATCTATAACTAATTTGTGCACAGAGGAGAAAAATCATATAAGCTGTCGCCCTACAATGCAGTAACTCATTCCGATGTGCAAAGAGCACATGTGCATCGTTGCATTGCAAGAAAGAACTACTGTGCAATGAAAACAGATAACGTGCTTTTTATATCGAAGGATAATTATTGCAATTGCCATTCTACGATAATGCATGCAAGAACTAACATTTTCCTCTGTGCAATGAAGACATAACAGAAGTGCTTTCCCGTGCATTTCCAATTATAACTAATATGTGCACAGACGAGAAAACATCATAAGAGCTGTCGCTTTACAATGCAGTAACTCATTACGATGTGTATAGAGCACATATGCTTAGTTGCATTGCAAGAAAGAACTAACTTCTGTGCAATGAAAACAGATAACGTGCTTTTCCCATTGCATTATATATATTGTGCTCTCTTATTGCAATTGCACACTAAACTAGTCATTTTCATATTGAAGAAAAATTATTGCAATATCGCTAGAACTACCAATAACTTGTTTAGAAATAACTAAAGGGAAATCATTCCATTTAGATGTTGCATTCGTGTGATAAAGAGAATTTGTTACATTAGCTGTTGCTTTACAATGCAATAACTCATTCCGATGTGTATAGAGCAGATAGTTGCATTGCAAGAAATAACTAACTTCTGTGCAAATGAAAACAGATAACATGCTTTTCCCATTGCATGATATTTGGTGCTTTCGCATTGCAATTTGCACACTAAACTAGTCCTTTTTATATTGAAGGGTAATTATTTCAATAGCCATTCTACTATAATACGCCCAAAAACTAACATTTTCCTCTATGCAATGAAAAGACAGACAGAAGTGCTTTCCCGTGCATTTGTAATCTATAGCTAATTTGTGCACAGACGAGAATAGATCATATGAGCTGTCGCTATACAATGCAATAACTCATTCCAATGTGCATAGAGCACATGCGCATAGTTGCATTGCAAGAAATAACTAACTTCTGTGCAATGAAAACATATAACGTGCTTTTCCTATTGCACTGTATAGTGCAAAAAGATAATGCAATGATTTCCTTTCAATACACAACTTTAAAGTTAGTTGCAGTATGCAATGCAATGCAGAGCAGTTGCTCTTGTTATCTTTTTTTGCACAAGGGATACACAACACACACTGAAGTTGTTGTTTATGCCAGAGAGTGGTTCATATTTGAAATACTTAATATATTTCTGACCAAAGAGTTAGAACTTGAACATTCCAAAAATACTCATTGACTCATTCTGATGTTTCATCAACCAGACATTGGTCCATATTTACCTACTTAATATATTTCTCTCCAAAGAGTCTTTGAACTTGAACTTTCTATAAATACTCATTGTGTTCCTCTGATTTTTCTTGAGCCCGACAGTGGTCAATATTTGAACTACTTAAAATATTTCTGTCCAAAGAGTTTTTGAACTTGAACTTCAATAACATTTTATGGAGTCCTTCTGCTGTTTCTTCAGCCAGGCAGTGGTACATATTTCACCTACTTAACATATTTCTGGCCAAAGAGTCTTTGAACGAACTTTCCATTACTCTTTGACTCCTTCTGTGGTCAAAATTTGACCTTGACATATTTTCATTTGACCTTGACATATTCTCATTCCGATGTGCATAGAGCACATGTGCATAGTTGCATTGCAAGAAAAAACTAACTTCTGTGCAATGAAAACAGATAACGTGCTTTTCCGATTGCATTATATATATTGTGCTATCTTATTGCAATTGCACACTAAACTAGTCATTTCAATATTGAAGAGAAATTATTGCAATAGCCGTTCTTCTATAATGCACGCAAGAACTACTAATAACATGTTCAGAAATAACTGAAGCGAAATCATTGCATTTAGATGTTGCATCCGTGTGATAAAGAGAAATCGTTGCACTAGCTGTTGCTTCACAATGCAATAACTTATTCCGATGTGCATAAAGCAGATAGTTGCATTGCAAGGAAGAACTAAATTCTGTGTATTGAAAACAGATAACTTGCTTTTCCTATTGCATCATATATTGTTCTTTCCCATTGCAATTGCACACTGAACTAGTCATTTTTATATTGAAGGGAAAGCATTGGAATAGCTATTCTACTATAATGCACGCTAGAACTACACTAACATGTTCAGAAATAACTGAAGGGAAATCATTGCATTTAGATGTTGCATTCGTGTGATAAAGAGAAATCATTGCATTAGCTGTTGCTTTAGAATGCAATAACGCATTCCGATATGCTTAGAGCAGAGAGTTGCATTGCAAGAAATAACTAACTTCTGTGCAATGATAACAGATTAACTTGCTTTTCCCATTGCATTATATATTGTGCTTTCTTATTGCAATTGCACACTAAACTAGTCATTTTCGCATTGAAGAGAAATTATTGCAATAGCCAATCTACTATAATGCATTGCAAGAAAGAACTAACTTCTGTGCAATGAAAACAGATAACGTGCTTTTCCCATTGCATTATATATATATTGTGCAATGATTTCCCTTCAGTTATTTCTGAACATGTTAGTGTTAGTATGTAGTTCTAGCGTGCATTATAGTAGAACGGCTATTGCAATAATTCCTCTTCAATATAATAATGATTAGTTTAGTGTGAAATTGCAATAAATTGCAATATTGCAATAGCCAATCTACTATAATCATTATTATATTGAAGAGGAATTATTGCAATAGCCGTTCTACTATAATGCACGCTAGAACTTACATACTAACACTAACATGATTAGAAATAACTGAAGGGAAATCATTGCATTTAGATGTTGCATTCGTGTGATAAAGAGAAATCATTGCATTAGCTGTTGCTTTACAATGCAATAACTCATTCCGATATGCTTAGAGCAGAGAGTTGCATTGCAAAAAAGAACTAACTTCTGTGCAATGAAAACAGATAACGTGCTTTTTATATTGTAGGGTAATCATTGCAATAGCCATTCTACGATAATGCACGCAAGAACTAACATTTTCTATTGTGCAATGAAAAGACACATCAGAAGCGCTTTCCCGTCCATTTCCAATCTATAACTAATTTGTGCACAGACGAGAAAACATCATATGAGCTATCGCTTGACAATGCAGTAACTCATTCCGATGTTTATAGAGCACATGTGCATAGTTGCATTGCAAGAAAGAACTAACTTCTGTGCAATGAAAACAGATAACGTGCTATTCCTATTGCATTATATATGTGCTATCGCATTGAATTTGCACACTAAACTAGTCCTTTTTATATTCAAGGGTAATCATTTTCATTTTAGTCATTTTTATATTGAAGGGAAAGCATTGGAATAGCTATTCTACTATAATGCACGCTAGAACTACACTAACATGTTCAGAAATAACTGAAGGGAAATCATTGCATTTAGATGTTGCATTCGTGTGATAAAGAGAAATCATTGCATTAGCTGTTGCTTTAGAATGCAATAACTCATTCCGATATGCTTAGAGCAGAGAGTTGCATTGCAAGAAATAACTAACTTCTGTGCAATGATAACAGATTAACTTGCTTTTCCCATTGCATTATATATTGTGCTTTCTTATTGCAATTGCACACTAAACTAGTCATTTTCGCATTGAAGAGAAATTATTGCAATAGTCAATCTACTATAATGCATTGCAAGAAAGAACTAACTTCTGTGCAATGAAAACAGATAACGTGCTTTTCCCATTGCATTATATATATTGTGCTTTCTAATTGCAATTGCACACTAAACTAATCATTTTAATATTGAAGAGGAATTATTGCAATAGCCGTTCTACTATAATGCACGCTAGAACTACATACTAACACTAACATGTTCAGAAATAACTGAAGGGAAATCATTGCATTTAGATGTTGCATTCGTGTGATAAAGAGAAATCATTGCATTAGTTGTTGCTTTACAATGCAAAAACTCATTCTGATATGCTTAGAGCAGAGAGTTGTCATTGCAAGAAAGAACTAACTTCTGTGCAATGAAAACAGATAACGTGCTTTTTATATTGAAGGGTAATCATTGCAATAGCCATTCTACGATAAAGCACGCAAGAACTAACATTTTCTATTGTGCAATGAAAAGACATATCAGAAGCGCTTTCCCGTCCATTTCCAATCTATAACTAATTTGTGCACAGACGAGAAAACATCATACAAGCTGTCGCTTTACAATGCAGTAACTCATTCCGATGTGCATAGAGCACATGTGCATAGTTGCATTGCAAGAAAGAACTAACTTCTGTGCAATGAAAACAGATAACGTGCTTTTTATATCGAAGGATAATTATTGCAATAGCCATTCTACGATAATGCATGCAAGAACTAACATTTTCCTCTGTGCAATGAAGACATAACAGAAGTGCTTTCCCGTGCATTTCCAATCTATAACTAATTTGTGCACAGAGGAGAAAACATCATATAAGCTGTCGCTTTACAATGCAGTAACTCATTCCGATGTGCATAGAGCACATGTGCATAGTTGCATTGCAAGAAAGAACTAACTTCTGTGCAATGAAAACAGATAACGTGCTTTTTATATCGAAGGATAATTATTGCAATAGCCATTCTACGATAATGCATGCAAGAACTAACATTTTCCTCTGTGCAATGAAGACATAACAGAAGTGCTTTCCCGTGCATTTCCAATCTATAACTAATTTGTGCACAGAGGAGAAAAATCATATAAGCTGTCGCCCTACAATGCAGTAACTCATTCCGATGTGCAAAGAGCACATGTGCATCGTTGCATTGCAAGAAAGAACTACTGTGCAATGAAAACAGATAACGTGCTTTTTATATCGAAGGATAATTATTGCAATAGCCATTCTACGATAATGCATGCAAGAACTAACATTTTCCTCTGTGCAATGAAGACATAACAGAAGTGCTTTCCCGTGCATTTCCAATTATAACTAATATGTGCACAGACGAGAAAACATCATAAGAGCTGTCGCTTTACAATGCAGTAACTCATTACGATGTGTATAGAGCACATATGCTTAGTTGCATTGCAAGAAAGAACTAACTTCTGTGCAATGAAAACAGATAACGTGCTTTTCCCATTGCATTATATATATTGTGCTCTCTTATTGCAATTGCACAGTAAACTAGTCATTTTCATATTGAAGAAAAATTATTGCAATATCGCTAGAACTACCAATAACTTGTTTAGAAATAACTAAAGGGAAATCATTCCATTTAGATGTTGCATTCGTGTGATAAAGAGAATTTGTTACATTAGCTGTTGCTTTAGAATGCAATAACTCATTCCGATATGCTTAGAGCAGAGAGTTGCATTGCAAGAAATAACTAACTTCTGTGCAATGATAACAGATTAACTTGCTTTTCCCATTGCATTATATATTGTGCTTTCTTATTGCAATTGCACACTGAAACTAGTCATTTTCGCATTGAAGAGAAATTATTGCAATAGTCAATCTACTATAATGCATTGCAAGAAGAACTAACTTCTGTGCAATGAAAACAGATAACGTGCTTTTCCCATTGCATTATATATATTGTGCTTTCTAATTGCAATTGCACACTAAACTAATCATTTTAATATTGAAGAGGAATTATTGCAATAGCCGTTCTACCATAATGCACGCTGAGAACTACATACTAACACTAACATGTTCAGAAATAACTGAAGGGAAATCATTGCATTTAGATGTTGCATTCGTGTGATAAAGAGAAATCATTGCATTAGTTGTTTGCTTTACAATGCAAAAACTCATTCCGATATGCTTAGAGCAGAGAGTTGCATTGCAAGAAAGAACTAACTTCTGTGCAATGAAAACAGATAACGTGCTTTTTATATTGAAGGGTAATCATTGCAATAGCCATTCTACGATAAAGCACGCAAGAACTAACATTTTTCTATTGTGCAATGAAAAGACATATCAGAAGCGCTTTCCCGTCCATTTCCAATCTATAACTAATTTGTGCACAGACGAGAAAACATCATACAAGCTGTCGCTTTACAATGCAGTAACTCATTCCGATGTGCATAGAGCACATGTGCATAGTTGCATTGCAAGAAAGAACTAACTTCTGTGCAATGAAAACAGATAACGTGCTTTTATATCGAAGGATAATTATTGCAATAGCCATTCTACGATAATGCATGCAAGAACTAACATTTTCCTCTGTGCAATGAAGACATAACAGAAGTGCTTTCCCGTGCATTTCCAATCTATAACTAATTTGTGCACAGAGGAGAAAACATCATATAAGCTGTCGCTTTACAATGCAGTAACTCATTCCGATGTGCATAGAGCACATGTGCATAGTTGCATTGCAAGAAAGAACTAACTTCTGTGCAATGAAAACAGATAACGTGCTTTTTATATCGAAGGATAATTATTGCAATAGCCATTCTACGATAATGCATGCAAGAACTAACATTTTCCTCTGTGCAATGAAGACATAACAGAAGTGCTTTCCCGTGCATTTCCAATCTATAACTAATTTGTGCACAGAGGAGAAAAATCATATAAGCTGTCGCCTTACAATGCAGTAACTCATTCCGATGTGCAAAGAGCACATGTGCATCGTTGCATTGCAAGAAAGAACTAACTGTGCAATGAAAACAGATAACGTGCTTTTATATTCGAAGGATAATTATTGCAATAGCCATTCTACGATAATGCATGCAAGAACTAACATTTTCCTCTGTGCAATGAAGACATAACAGAAGTGCTTTCCCGTGCATTTCCAATCTATAACTAATATGTGCACAGACGAGAAAACATCATAAGAGCTGTCGCTTTACAATGCAGTAACTCATTACGATGTGTATAGAGCACATATGCTTAGTTGCATTGCAAGAAAGAACTAACTTCTGTGCAATGAAAACAGATAACGTGCTTTTCCCATTGCATTATATATATTGTGCTCTCTTATTGCAATTGCACAGTAAACTAGTCATTTTCATATTGAAGAGAAATTATTGCATAGGCGTTTATATAATGCACGCTAGAACTACCAATAACTTGTTTAGAAATAACTAAAGGGAAATCATTCCATTTAGATGTTGCATTCGTGTGATAAAGAGAATTTGTTACATTAGCTGTTGCTTTACAATGCAATAACTCATTCCGATGTGTATAGAGCAGATAGTTGCATTGCAAGAAATAACTAACTTCTGTGCAAATGAAAACAGATAACATGCTTTTCCCATTGCATGATATTTGGTGCTTTCGCATTGCAATTTGCACACTAAACTAGTCCTTTTTATATATTGAAGGGTAATTATTTCAATAGCCATTCTACTATAATGCGCCCAAGAACTAACATTTTCCTCTATGCAATGAAAAGACAGAGCAGAAGTGCTTTCCCGTGCATTTGTAATCTATAGCTAATTTGTGCACAGACGAGAATAGATCATATGAGCTGTCGCTATACAATGCAATAACTCATTCCAATGTGCATAGAGCACATGTGCATAGTTGCATTGCAAGAAATAACTAACTTCTGTGCAAAGAAAACATATAACGTGCTTTTCCTATTGCACTGTATAGTGCAAAAAGATAATGCAATGATTTCCTTTCAATACACAACTTTAAAGTTAGTTGCAGTATGCAATGCAATGCAGAGCAGTTGCTCTTGTTATCTTTTTTTTGCACAAGGGATACACAACACACACTGAAGTTGTTGTTTATGCCAGAGAGTGGTTCATATTTGAAATACTTAATATATTTCTGACCAAAGAGTTAGAACTTGAACATTCCAAAAATACTCATTGACTCATTCTGATGTTTCATCAACCAGACATTGGTCCATATTTACCTACTTAATATATTTCTCTCCAAAGAGTCTTTGAACTTGAACTTTCTATAAATACTCATTGTGTTCCTCTGATTTTTCTTGAGCCCGACAGTGGTCAATATTTGAACTACTTAAAATATTTCTGTCCAAAGAGTTTTTGAACTTGAACTTCAATAACATTTTATGGAGTCCTTCTGCTGTTTCTTCAGCCAGGCAGTGGTACATATTTCACCTACTTAACATATTTCTGGCCAAAGAGTCTTTGAACGAACTTTCCATTACTCTTTGACTCCTTCTGTGGTCAAAATTTGACCTGCTTGACATATTTTTGGCAAAACATTCATTGAACTTTCTATACATATTAATTGAGTCCTTCTGATTTTTCATCAGCCAGACAGTGGTCCATATTTGACCTACTTAACATATTTCTCTCCAAAGAGTCTTTGAACTTGAACTTTCTATAAATACTCTTTGAGTCTCCTTCTATTGATTTCTCGAGCCGCAGACAGTGGTCCTATATTTGACCTACTTAACATATTTCTGGCAAAAGAGTCTTTGAACTTGAACTTTCCATAAAATACTCATTGAGCTCCTTCTGATGTTTCATCAGCCAGACAGTGGTCCATATTTGACCTACTTAACATATTTCTCTCCAAAGAGTCTTTGACCTTGAACTTTCCATAAATACTCATTGTGTCCCTCTGATGTTTCTTTACCAGGAATGTAGACATATTTGACCTGCTTAACATATTTCTGCCCTAAGAGTCTTTGAACTTAAACTTTCCAAAAATACTCATAGACTCCTTCTGCTGTTTCATCAGCCAGACAGAGGTCCATATTTGACCTATTTAACATATTTCTAGCCAAAGAGTCTTTGAACTTGAACTTTCCATAAATACTCTTTGACTCCTTCTGATGTTTCATCAGCCAGACAGTGGTCCATATTTGACCTAATACAAATATTTCTGTCCAAATAGTCTTTGAACTAGAAAATTTCCATAACTATTTATTGAGTTCTTCTGCTGTTTCTTGAGCCAGACAGTGGTCCACATTTGACCTACTTAACATATTTCTGGCCAAAGAGTCTTTGAACTATCTCCATAAATACTCTTTGACTTCTTCTGTTTCATCCTTAAGCAGGAGAGTCCATATTTGACCTACTTAACATATCTAATTCTGGCCAAAGTCTTTTAAAGGGCTAACTTTCATAAGCCTTTGGTCCAAAGAGTCTTTGAACCTGAACTTTCCATAAATCCTCTTTGTCTCCTTTGATGTTTTTTTCAGCCAGAGAATGGTCAAAATTTGACCTGCTTGACATATTTTTGGCAAAACAGTCATTGTACTTTCTATACATATTCATTGACAGTGGTCCATATTTGACCTACTTAACATGTTTCTCTCCAAAGAGTCTTTGAACTTGAACTTTCCGTAAATATTCATTTGTGTCCCTCTGATGTTTCTGAAGCAGGAGCGTCCATATTTGACCTGCTTAACATATTTCTGCCCTAAGAGTCTTTGAACTTGAACTTTCCAAAAATACTCATAGACTCCTTCTGCTGTTTCATCAGCCAGACAGTGGTCTATATTTGACCTACTTAACATATTTCTGGCCAAGGAGTCTTTGAACTTGAACTTTCCATAAATACTCTTTGACTCCTTCTGATGTTTCTTAAGCAGAGATGTCCATATTTGACCGAATTAACATATCTCATTCTGGCCAAAGTCTTTTCAAGGACTGACATTCATAAGCTTTCGGTCTAAAGAGTCTTTGAACCCGAACATTCTATAAATGTTCAATGAGTCCTTTGTTGTTGTTTTTCAGCCAGAGAGTGGTCACAATTTGACCTGCTTGACATATTTTTGGCAAAACATTCATTGATCTTTCCAAAACTACTTATTGGGTGCTTCTGCTGTTTCATCAGCCAGACAGTAGTCCATATTTGGACCTACTTAACATATTTCTGTCCAAAGAGTCTTTGAGCTTTATCTTATATTTATTGAGTCCTTCTGCTATTTCATCAGCCAGACAATAGTCCATATTTGACCTGCTTAACATATTTCTCTCAAAAGAGTCTTTGAACTTGAACTTTCCATAAATACTCTTTGACTACTCTGATGTTTCATCAGCCAGGCAGTGGTCCATATTTGACCTACTTAAAATATTTCTGTCCAAAGAGTCTTTGAACTTGAACTGTCCATAAATACTCTTTGACTCCTGATGTTTCATCAGCCAGACAGTGGTTCATATTTGACCTACTTAAAATATTTCTGTCCAAAGAGTCATTGAACTTGAACATTCCATTACTACTTATTGAGTCCTTCTGCTTTTTCATCAGCCAGACAGTAGTCCATATTTGACCTACTTAACATATTTCTCTCCAAATAGTCTTTGACCTTGAACTTTCCATAAATACTCTTTGACTCCTTCTGATGTTTCATCAGCCAGACAGTAGTCCATATTTGACCTACTTAAAACATTTCTGTCCAAAGAGTCTTTGAAATTGAACTTTCCATAAATACTCTTTGACTCCTTCTGATGTTTCATCAGCCAGACAGTGGTCCATATTTGTGTTTGAACTTGAACATTCCATAAGTACTCTTTTACTTCTTCTGACGTTTCATTAGCCAGACAGAGGTCTATATTTGACCTACTTAAAATATTTCTGTCCAAAGAGTCTTTGAACTTGAACTCTCCATAAAAAATCTTTGACTCCTTCTGATGTTTCATCAGCCAGACAGTGGTCCATATTTGACCTACTTAAAATATTTCTGGTAAAAGAGTCTTTGAACTTGAACTTGCCATAAATACTCTTTGACTCCTTCTGATGTTTCATCAGCCACACAGTGGTCCATATTTGACGTACTTAACATGTTTCTGTCCAAACAGTCTTTGAACTTGAACTTTTTATAACTATTTCTTGAGTCCTTGAGTCTTTCAACTTAAACTTGCCATAAATACTCTTTGACTCCTTCTGATGTTTCATCAGCCACACAGTGGTCCATATTTGACCTACTTAACATATTTCTGGCCAAAGAGTCTTTGAACTTGAACTTTCCATAAATACTCTTTGACTCCTTCTGTTGTATCTTAAGCAGGAGAGTTCATATTTGACCTACTTAACATATCTTATTCTGGCCAAAGTCTTTTAAAGGGCTAACTTTCATAAGCCTTCGGTCCAAAGAGTCTTTGAACCTGAACTTTCCATAAATCCTCTTTGACTACATTGATGTTTTTTTTTTTTTTTGCCAGAGAGTGGTCAAAATTTTACCTGCTTGACTTATTTTTGGCAAACAGTCATTGAACTTTCTATACATATTAATTGACTCCTTCTGATGTTTCATCAGCCCGACAGTGGTCCATATTTGACCTAATTAACATGTTTCTCTCCAAAGAGTCTTTGAACTTGAACTTTCCATAAATACTATTTGTGTCCCTCTGATGTTTCTTAAGCAGGAGCGTCCATATTTGACCTGCTTAACATATTTAATTCTGGCCAAAGTCTTTTAAAGGGCTAAGTTTCATAAGCCTTCGGTCTAAAGAGTCTTTAAAGCTGATCTTTCCATAAATCCTCAATAAATCCTTTGTTGGTGTTTTTCAGCCAGAGAGTGGTCAAAATTTGACCTGCTTGACATATTTTTGGCAAAACAGTCATTGAACTTTCTATACATATTCATTGACTCCTTCTGATGTTTCATCAGCCAGAAAGTAGGTCAAACCTACTTTAACCTACTTAACATATTTCTGTCCAAAGAGTCTTTGAACTTTCCATAACTACTTATTGAGTCCTTCTGCTGTTTCATCAGCCAGACAGTAGTCCATTTTTGACCTACTTAAACATATTTCTGGCAAAAGAGTTTGAACTTAAACTTTCCAAAAAAAAAAAACTCATTGACTCATTCTGATGTTTCATCAGTCAGACAGTAGTCCATATTTGACCTACTTAACATATTTCTCTCCAAAGAATCTTTGACATTGAACTTTCTACAAATACTCACTGTGTCCCTCTGATGTTGCTTGAGCCCGACAGTGGTCAATATTTGACCTACTTAACGTGTTTTTGTCCAAAGAGTCTTGGAACATGAACTTTCCATAACTATTTATTGAATCCTTCTGCTGTTTCAACAGCTAGACAGTGGTCCATATTTGACCTACTTAACATATTTCTCTCCAAAGAGTCTTTGAACTTGAACTTTCTATAAATACTCATTGTGTCCCTTCTAATGTTTCTTGAGCCCGACAGTGGTACATTTTTGACCTACTTAACATGTTTCTGGCTAAAGAGTCTTTGAACTTGAACTTTCCATAAATACTCTTTGACTTCTTCTGATGTTTCATCAGCCAGACAGTGGTCCATATTTGACCTACTTAAAATATTTCTGTCCAAAGAGTCTTTGACCTTGAACTTTCCATAAATACTCATTGTGTCCCTCTGATGTTTCTTTACCAGGAATGTCCATATTTGACCTGCTTAACATATTTCTGCCCTAAGAGTCTTTGAACTTAAACTTTCCAAAAATACTCATAGACTCCTTCTGCTGTTTCATCAGCCAGACAGAGGTCCATATTTGACCTATTTAACATATTTCTAGCCAAAGAGTCTTTGAACTTGAACTTTCCATAAATACTCTTTGACTCCTTCTGATGTTTCATCAGCCAGACAGTGGTCCATATTTGACCTAATACAAATATTTCTGTCCAAATAGTCTTTGAACTAGAAAATTTCCATAACTATTTATTGAGTCCTTCTGCTGTTTCTCGAGCCAGAGAGTGGTCCATATTTGACCTACTTAACATATTTCTGGCCAAAGAGTCTTTGAACTTTCCATAAATACTCTTTGACTTCTTCTGTTTCATCCTTAAGCAGGAGAGTCCATATTTGACCTACTTAACATATCTAATTCTGGCCAAAGTCTTTTAAAGGGCTAACTTTCATAAGCCTTTGGTCCAAAGAGTCTTTGAATCTGAACTTTCCATAAATCCTCTTTGTCTCCTTTGATGTTTTTTTTAGCCAGAGAATGGTCAAAATTTGACCTGCTTGACATATTTTTGGCAAAACAGTCATTGTACTTTCTATACATATTCATTGACAGTGGTCCATATTTGACCTACTTAACATGTTTCTCTCCAAAGAGTCTTTGAACTTGAACTTTCCGTAAATATTATTTGTGTCCCTCTGATGTTTCTGAAGCAGGAGCGTCCATATTTGACCTGCTTAACATATTTCTGCCCTAAGAGTCTTTGAACTTGAACTTTCCAAAAATACTCATAGACTCCTTCTGATGTTTCTTAAGCAGGGATGTCCATATTTGACCGAATTAACATATCTCATTCTGGCCAAAGTCTTTTCAAGGACTGACTTTCATAAGCTTTCGGTCTAAAGAGTCTTTGAACCCGAACATTCTATAAATGTTCAATGAGTCCTTTGTTGTTGTTTTTCAGCCAGAGAGTGGTCACAATTTGACCTGCTTGACATATTTTTGGCAAAACATTCATTGATCTTTCCATAACCACTTATTGGGTGCTTCTGCTGTTTCATCAGCCAGACAGTAGTCCATATTTGGACCTACTTAACATATTTCTGTCCAAAGAGTCTTTGAGCTTGATCTTATATTTATTGAGTCCTTCTGCTATTTCATCAGCCAGACAATAGTCCATATTTGACCTACTTAACATATTTCTCTCCAAAGAGTCTTTGAACTTGAACTTTCCAAAAATACTCTTTGACTCCCTGATGTTTCATCAGCCAGACAGTGGTCCATATTTGACCTACTTAAAATATTTCTGTCCAAAGAGTCTTTGAACTTGAACTTTCCATAAATACTCTTTGACTCCTGATGTTTCATCAGCCAGACAGTGGTTCATATTTGACCTACTTAAAATATTTCTGTCCAAAGAGTCATTGAACTTGAACATTCCATTACTACTTATTGAGTCCTTCTGCTTTTTCATCAGCCAGACAGTAGTCCATATTTGAACTACTTAACGTATTTCT
Source organism: Hybognathus amarus (assembly GCA_030378365.1). Lineage (NCBI taxonomy): Eukaryota > Metazoa > Chordata > Actinopteri > Cypriniformes > Leuciscidae > Hybognathus > Hybognathus amarus. The sequence goes on along the minus strand of JAQIUQ010005975.1, from coordinate 11,151 downwards.
GGCAAAAGAGTTTGAACTTGAACTTTCCAAAAAAACTAATTGACTCATTCTGATGTTTCATCAGCCAGACAGTGATCCATATTTGACCTACTTAACATATTTCTCTCCAAATAGTCTTTGACCTTGAACTTTCCATAAATACTCTTTGACTCCTTCTGATGTTTCATCAGCCAGACAGTAGTCCATATTTGACCTACTTAAAACATTTCTGTCCAAAGAGTCTTTGAAATTGAACTTTCCATAAATACTCTTTGACTCCTTCTGATGTTTCATCAGCCAGACAGTGGTCCATATTTGTGTTTGAACTTGAACATTCCATAAGTACTCTTTTACTTCTTCTGATGTTTCATTAGCCAGACAGAGGTCTATATTTGACCTACTTAAAATATTTCTGTCCAAAGAGTCTTTGAACTTGAACTCTCCATAAAAAATCTTTGACTCCTTCTGATGTTTCATCAGCCAGACAGTGGTCCATATTTGACCTACTTAAAATATTTCTGGTAAAAGAGTCTTTGAACTTGAACTTGCCATAAATACTCTTTGACTCCTTCTGATGTTTCATCAGCCACACAGTGGTCCATATTTGACGTACTTAACATGTTTCTGTCCAAACAGTCTTTGAACTTGAACTTTTTATAACTATTTCTTGAGTCCTTGAGTCTTTGAACTTAAACTTGCCATAAATACTCTTTGACTCCTTCTGATGTTTCATCAGCCACACAGTGGTCCATATTTGACCTACTTAACATATTTCTGGCCAAAGAGTCTTTGAACTTGAACTTTCCATAAATACTCTTTGACTCCTTCTGTTGTATCTCAAGCAGGAGAGTTCATATTTGACCTACTTAACATATCTTATTCTGGCCAAAGTCTTTTAAAGGGCTAACTTTCATAAGCCTTCGGTCCAAAGAGTCTTTGAACCTGAACTTTCCATCAATCCTCTTTGACTCCATTGATGTTTTTTTTGTTTTTTTTGCCAGAGAGTGGTCAAAATTTTACCTGCTTGACTTATTTTTGGCAAACAGTCATTGAACTTTCTATACATATTAATTGACTCCTTCTGATGTTTCATCAGCCCAACAGTGGTCCATATTTGACCTAATTAACATGTTTCTCTCCAAAGAGTCTTTGAACTTGAACTTTCCGTAAATACTATTTGTGTCCCTCTGATGTTTCTTAAGCAGGAGCGTCCATATTTGACCTGCTTAACATATTTAATTCTGGCCAAAGTCTTTTAAAGGGCTAAGTTTCATAAGCCTTCGGAATCTAAAGAGTCTTTAAAGCTGATCTTTCTATAAATCCTCAATAAATCCTTTGTTGTTGTTTTTCAGCCAGAGAGTGGTCAAAATTTGACCTGCTTGACATATTTTTGGCAAAACAGTCATTGAACTTTCTATACATATTCATTGACTCCTTCTGATGTTTCATCAGCCAGAAAGTAGGTCAAACCTACTTTAACCTACTTAACATATTTCTGTCCAAAGAGTCTTTGAACTTTCCATAACTACTTATTGAGTCCTTCTGCTGTTTCATCAGCCAGACAGTAGTCCATTTTTGACCTACTAAACATATTTCTGGCAAAAGAGTTTGAACTTAAACTTTCCAAAAAAAAAAATCATTGACTCATTCTGATGTTTCATCAGTGGACCACTGTGTGGCTGATGAAACATCAGAAGGAGTCAAAGAGTATTTATGGCAAGTTTAAGTTCAAAGACTCAAAGACTCAAGAAATAGTTATAAAAAGTTCAAGTTCAAAGACTGTTTGGACAGAAACATGTTAAGTAAAAGACAGTAGTCCATATTTGACCTACTTAACATATTTCTCTCCAAAGAATCTTTGACATTGAACTTTCTACAAATACTCACTGTGTCCCTCTGATATTGCTTGAGCCCGACAGTGGTCAATATTTGACCTACTTAACGTGTTTCTGTCCAAAGAGTCTTGGAACATGAACTTTCCATAAGTATTTATTGAATCCTTCTGCTGTTTCAACAGCTAGACAGTGGTCCATATTTGACCTACTTAACATATTTCTCCCCAAAGAGTCTTTGAACTTGAACTTTCTATAAATACTCATTGTGTCCCTTCTAATGTTTCTTGAGCCCGACAGTGGTCAATTTTTGACCTACTTAACATGTTTCTGGCTAAAGAGTCTTTGAACTTGAACTTTCCATAAATACTCTTTGACTTCTTCTGATGTTTCATCAGCCAGACAGTGGTCCAAATTTGACCTACTTAAAATATTTCTGTCCAAAGAGTCTTTAAACTTGAACTTTCCATAACTTCTGCTGTTTCATCAGCCAAACAATAGTCCATATTTGACCTACTTAACATATTTCTGGCAAAAGAGTTTGAACTTGGACTTTCCAAAAAAAAAATCATTGACTCATTCTGATGTTTCATCAGCCAAACAATAGTCCATATTTGACCTACTTAACATATTTCTGGCAAAAGAGTTTGAACTTGGACTTTCCAAAAAAAAAATCATTGACTCATTCTGATGTTTCATCAGCCAGACAGTGGTCAATATTTGACCTATTTAACATATTTCTGGCCAAAGAGTCTTTGAACTTGAACTTTCCATACATATTCTTTGACTCCTTCTGATGTTTCTTAAGCAGGAATGTCCATATTTGACCTCATTAACATATCTCATTCTGGTCCAAAGTCTTTTAAATGGCTAACTTTCATAATCCTTCGGTCTAAAGAGTCTTTGAAGCTGAACTTTCCATTAATCTTCAATGAGTCCTTTGTTGTTGTTTTTTTTTAGCCAAAGAGTGGTCAAAATTTGACCTGCTTGACATATTTTTGGCAAAACAGTCATTGAACTTTCTATACATATTCATTGACTCCTTCTGATGTTTCATCAGCCAGAAAGTAGGTCAAACCTACTTTGACCTACTTAACATATTTCTGTCCAAAAAGTCTTTGAACTTTCCATAACTACTTACTGAGTCCTTCTGCTGTTTCATCAGCCAGACAGTAGTCCATTTTGACCTACTTAACATATTTCTGACAAAAGAGTTTGAACTTGAACTTTCCAAAAAAAACCCTCATTGACTCATTCTGCTGTTTCATCAGCCAGACAGTGGTCCATATTTGACCTACTTAACATATTTCTCTCCAAAGAGTCTTTGAACTTGAACTTTCTATAAATACTCATTGTGTCACTCTGATGTTTCTTGAGCCCGACAGTGGTCAATATTTGACCTCTTAACATGTTTCTGACCAAAGAATCTTTGAACTTGAACTTTCCATAAATACTCTTTGACTCCTTCTGATGTTTCATCAGCCAGACAGTACTCCATATTTGACCTACTTAACATATTTCTGGCCAAAGAGTTTGAACTTGAACTTTCCAAAAAAACTTATTGACTCATTCTGATGTTTCATCAGCCAGACAGTGGTCCATACTTGACCTGCTTAACATATTTCTGTCCAAAGAGTCTTTGAACTTGAACTTTCCATAAATACTCATTGTGTCCCTCTGATGTTGCTTTAGCCCGACAGTGGTCCATATTTGACCTACTTAACATATTTCTGGCCAAAGAGTTTGAACTTGAACATTCCAAAAATACTCATTGACTCATTCTGATGTTTTAGGAGCCATACATTAGTCCATATTTGACCTACTTAACATATTTCTCTCCAAAGAGTCTTTGAACTTGAACGTTCTAAAATACCCATTGTGTCCCTCTGATGTTTCTTGAGCCCGACAGTGTCTGTTGTGTCTTGAGTCTTTTGCATCTTAAGCAGGAGAGTCTATATTTGACCTACTTAACATATCTCATTCTGGCCAAAGTCTTTTAAAGGGCTAACTTTCACAAGCCTTCGGTCCAAAGTGTCTTTGATCCTGAACTTTCCATAAATCCTCTTTGACTCCTTTGATGTTTTTTTAGCCAGAGAGTGGTCAAAATTTGACCTGCTTGACATGTTTTTTGTTCAAAACAGTCATTGAACTTTCTATACATATTCATTAAATCCTTCTGATGTTTCATCAGCCAGACAATGGTCAATATTTGACCTACTTAACGTATTTCTCTCCAAAGAGTCTTTGACCTTGAACATTCCATGAATACTCATTGTGTCCCTCTGATGTTGCTTTAGCCCGACAGCGGTCAAAATTTGACCTACTTAACATATTTCTGTCCAAAGAGTCTTTGAACTTAAACTTTCTATAAATACTCATTGTGTCCCTCTGATGTTTCTTGAGCCCAACAGTAGTCAATATTTGACCTACTTAAAATATTTCTGTCCAAAGAGTCTTTGAACTTGAACTTTCCATAAACACTTATCGAGTCTTTCTGCTGTTTCATCAGCCAGACAGTGGTCCTTATTTGACCAACTTAACATGATTCTGTCCAAAGAATCTTTGAACATGAACTTTCCATAAAGACTTATTGAGTCCTTCTGCTTTTTCATCAAAAAAGTCTGCTGTTTTGAGTCCTTCTGAGAACTACATATTGACCCGTTCTGCTGCTGTTTCATGAGCCTTAGTCCTTTAGTCTCTCATTATACTCATTAACTCCTGTCCATAATTGACTTACTTAACATATGTATTCTAAAGAGTCTTTAAACTTGAACTTTCCATAAATACTCATTGAGTCCTTCTGCTGTTTTGACTCCTTCTGAGAACTACTTATTGACCCCTTCTGCGGCTGTTTCGTGAGCCTTAGTCCTTAGTCTCAAATTATACTCATTTACTCCTGTCCATATTTGACCTACTTAACTTATTTTTTCCAAAGAGTCTTTGATCTTGAAGTTTCCATAAATACTCATTAACTCCTTTGATATTTTTTTTCAGACAGACTGTGATCCATGTTTGACCTACTTAAAATATTTTTGTCCAAAGAGTCTTTGAACTTGAACTTTCCATAAACACTTATTGAGTCCTTCTGCTGTTTCATCAGCCAGACAGTGGTCCATATTTTACCTACTTAACATGTTTCTGGCCAAAGAGTCTTTGAGCTTGAACTTTCCATAAATACTCATTCCTTCTGCTGTTTTGAGTCCTTCTGAGAACTTCTAATTGTGTCCTTCTGCTGCTGTTTCATGAGCAATCCACCTCAATCTCTTTTTATACTCATTTACTCCTGTCCATATTTGACCTACTTAACATATTTTTTCCAAAGAGTCTTTGAAATTGAACTTTCCATAAACACTCATTGATGTTTGATTGACTCAATCTGATGTTTCATCTGACAGACAGTGGTCCATGATTGACCTGCTTAACATAATTCTGGGAAAAGAGTCTTTGAACTTGAACTTTACGTATATACTCATAGACTCCTACTAATGTTTCATAAGCCAGACTTATGCTTGGTCAATATTTGACCTACTTAACATATTTTCTGGTCAAAGAGTCTTTGAACTTGAACTTTCCATAATACTCATTCTTCTGATGTTTCTTAAGCAGGAGAGTCCATATTTAACCTTAACTTATTTCCGGCTATAGACCACTGTCTGTCAGAATAAACATCAGATTGAGTCAATGAGTGTTTTTGGAAAGTTCAAGTTCCAAGACTGTTTGGACAGAAATATTTTAAGTAGGTCAAATATGGACCCCTATCCACAGTTGATTTAAAATCAGGAATCTATAACTTTCTATTGTTTAATATCTTTTGATGATTCTTTGACTGGAAATGAGTTCAGTCGGTCAATAAGGAAATTCTGTATATTTTAGAAAGCATCAGAAGGAGTCTGTATGGATAGAAAGTTCAAGATCAAGTACTCTTGGTCCAGGAATATTTTCAGTAGGTCAAATATCTGTCTGGCTAAAATAACATCATAAGAGGTAAATTCTGTATAGTAACTTAATGTTTACGAACTCTTTGGCCAGAAATATTTTTCAGAATGCAAACCAAGAACTCTTGTATGGCTGATGTAAAATAAAAATAAGTTAATTATTATGTTTAGAAAGTTCAAGATCTAGTACTCGTGGGTCAGAACTATATTCAGTAGGTAAAAGGTATCTATAGTATATATAACATCAGAAGGAGAACTTTCTATTGTTTAAAACCTTTTGAACATCCTTTGCAGAGAAATGGGTTCAACAGGTCAGATATGGACATTCTTTGTGGCTTAGGAAGCAAAACAAGTAGTCTATGAGAATGCATAGGTAGTTCAAGATCAAGAACTCTTTGTCCAGAAATATCTTCAGTAGGTCAAAAATCTTTCTAACTAAAACAACGTCATTAGAAGTAAATTTCTCTGTGTAGGAAACTTAATGATCAAGTACCAGTGGGCCAGAAATATGTTCAGTAGGTCAAATAGGGACCTATTTATATCTAATCTAAGGTCAGAAGGAGTCTATACGTTTTAATTGTTTAAAACCTTTTGACGACCTTTTGTTTTGAGTCTTATGTACGCAATATCGAACATATATTCCTCTGTGCAATAAAAAGACATAACATATGCTTTCCCGTGCATTTCCAATCTACAACTAATTCATTTGTGCACTGAAGAGAAAACATCACATGAGCGGTCAGTTTATACAATGCCCAAAATTACTAGCCCAATCCATTGTTCAAATAACACTTGTGCATTTGCATACAACTACAACTAACTACATACTACTACTAACTTATTCAGAAATGACTGAAGCGAAATCATTGCATTTAGAAGCTGCAATCGTGATAAAGAGAAATCATTGCATTACCGTTTGCTTTACAATGCAATAACTAATTCCGATGTGCAGAGAGCAGATAGTTGCATTGCAAGAAAGAAGTAAATTCTGTGCAATGAAAACAGATAACGTGCTTTTTATATTGAAGGGTAATCATTGCAATAGCTGTCGCTATACAATGCAATAACTCATTCCAATGTGCATAGAGCACATGTGCATAGTTGCATTGCAAGAAAGAACTAACGTCTGTGCAATGAAAACAGATAATGTGCTTTTCCCATAATGCATGCTAGAACTATAACCATATTTTTTTCAGAAATAATTGAAGGGAAATCATTGCATTTAGATGTTGCATTCGTGTGATAAACAGAAATTGTTACATTAGCGGTTGCTTTACAATGCAATAACTAATTCCGATGTGCATAGAGCAGATAGTTGCATTGCAAGAAAGAACTAACTACTGTGCAATGAAAACAGAAAACGTGCTATTCCTATTGCATTATATATTGTGCTATCGCATTGAATTTGCACACTAAACTAGTCCTTTTTATATTGAAGGGTAATCATTGCAATAGCCATTCTACGATAATGCACGCAAGAACTAACATTTTCTATTGTGCAATGAAAAGACACATCAGAATCGCTTTTCCGTGCATTTCCAATCTATAGCTAATTTTTGCACAGACGAAAAAACATCATATGAGCTGTCGCTTGACAATGCAGTAACTCATTTCCGATGTTTATAGAGCACAAGTGCATAGTTGCATTGCAAGAAAGAACTAACTTCTGTGCAATTAAAACAGATAATGTGCTTTTCCCATTGCATTTTATAATGTGCTTTCTTATTGCAATTGCACACTAAACTAGTCATTTTCATATTGAAGAGAAATTATTGCAATAGACGTTCTACTATAATGCACACTGAGAACTACCATTAACTTGTTTAGAAATAACTAAAGGGAAATCATTGCATTTAAATGTTGCATTCGTGTGATAAAGAGAATTTGTTACATTAGCTGTTGCTTTACAATGCAATAACTCATTTCGATGGGCATAGAGCAGACAGTTGCATTGCAAGAAAGAACTAACTTTTGTGCAATGAAAACAGATAACGTGCTATTCCTATTGCATTATATATTGTACTATCGCATTGAATTTGCACTCTAAACTAATCCTTTTTTATTTGAGGGTAATCATTGCAATAGCCATTCTACGATAAGGCACGCAAGAACTAACATTTTCCTCTGTGCAATGAAAAAGACATACATGAGTGCTTTCCCGTGCATTTCCAATCTATAACTAATTTGTGCACAGAGGTGAAAACATCATGTAAGCTGTCGCTTTACAATGCAGTAACTCATTCCGATGTGCATAGAGCACATGTGCATAGGTGCATTGCAAGAAAGAACTAACTTCTGTGCAATGAAAACAGATAACGTGCTTTTCCCATTGCATTATATATATTGTGCTTTCTTATTGCAATTGCACACTAAACTAGTCATTTCAATATTGAAGCGAAATTATTGCAATAGCCGTTCTTCTATAATGCACGCTAGAACTACACTAACATGTTCAGAAATAACTGAAGAGAAATCATTGCATTTAGATGTTGCATTCGTGTGTATAAAGAGAAATAATTGCATTAGCTGTTGCTTTAGAATGCAATAACTCATTCCGATATGCTTAGAGCAGAGAGTTGCATTGCAAGAAATAACTAACTTCTGTGCAATGAAAACAGATAACATGCTTTTTATATTGAAGGGTAATCATTGCAATTGCCATTCTACGATAATGCAAGCAAGAACTAACATTTTCCTCTGTGCAATGAAAAGACATAACAGAAGTGCTTCTCGTGCATTTCTAATATATAACTAATATGTGCACATATCGAGAAAACATCATAAGAGCTGTCGCTTTACAATGCAGTAACTCATTCCGATGTGTATAAAGCACATGTGCATAGTTGCATTGCAAGAAAAAGACTAACTTCTGTGCAATGATAACAGATTAATTTGCTTTTCCCATTGCATGATATTTTGTGCTTTCGCATTGCAATTTGCACACTAAACTAGTCCTTTTTATATTGAAGGGTAATTATTGCAATAGCCATTCTACTATAATGAGCCCAAGAACTAACATTTTCCTCTGATGCAATGAAAAGACAGAGCAGAAGTGCTTTCCCGTGCATTTCTAATCTATAGCTAATTTGTGCACAGACGAGAATAGATCATATGAGCTGTCGCTATACAATGCAATTCCTCATTCCAATATGCATGCACACGTGCACAGTTGCATTACAAGAAAGAACTAACTTCTGTGCAATGATAACAGACTAACTTGATTTTCCCATTATATTATATATTGTGCTTTCTTATTGCAATTGCACACTAAACTAGTCATTTTCACATTGAAGAGAAATTATTGCAATAGCCAATCTACTATAAAGCATGCTAGAACTAAAACCATAATTTGTTCAGAAATAATTGAAGGGAAATCATTGCATTTAGATGTTGCATTCGTGTGATAAAGAGAAATTGTTGCATTAGCTGTTGCTTTACAATGCAATAACTCATTCTGATGTGCATATAGCAGATATAGTTGTATGGCAAGGAAGAACTAACTTCTGTGCAATGAAAACAGATAACGTGCTTTTCCTATTGCATTGTATAGTGCAAAAAGATAATGCAATGATTTCCTTTCAATACACAACTTTAAAGGTAGTTGCAGTATGCAATGCAATGCAGAGCAGTTCCTCTTGTTATCTTTTCTTTGCACAAGGGATACACAACGCACACTGAAGTTGTTGTTTATGCCAGAGAGTGGTTCATATTTAAATACTTAACATATTTCTGACCAAAGAGTTAGAACTTGAACATCCAAAAATACTCATTGACTCATTCTGATGTTTCATCAACCAGACATTGGTACATATTTTACCTACTTAATATATTTCTCTCCAAAGAGTCTTTGAACTTGAACTTTCCATAAATACTCTTTGAATCCTGATGTTTCATCAGCCAGACAGTGGTCCATATTTGAACTACTTAAAATATTTCTGTCCAAAGAGTCTTTGAACTTGAACATTCCATTACTACTTATTCAGTCCTTTGCTTTTTCATCAGCCAGACAGTAGTCCATATTTGATCTACATAACATATTTCTGGCAAAAGCGTTTGAACTTGAAATTTCCAAAAAAACTAATTGACTCATTCTGATGTTTCATCAGCCAGACAGTGGTCCATATTTGACCTACTTAACATGTTTCTCTCCAAATAGTCGTTGACCTTGAACTTTCCATAAATACTCATTGTGTCCCTCTGATGTTTCTTGAGCTCGACAGTGGTCAATATTTGACCTACTTAACATGTTTCTGGCCAAAGAGTCTTTGAACTTGAACATTCCATACGTACTCTTTGACTCATTCTGATGTATCATTAGCCAGAGAGTGGTCCATATTTGAGCTAATTAAAATATTTCTGTCCAAAGAGTCTTTGAACTTGAACTTTCCATAAATACTCTTGGACTCCTTCTGATGTTTCATCAGCCAGACAGTGGTCCATATTTGTTTTTGAACTTGAACATTCCATAAGTACTCTTTGACGTTCTTCTGATGTTTCATCAGCCAGACAGTGGTCCATATTTGACCTTCTTAAAATATTTCTGGCAAAAGAGTCTTTGAACTTGAACTCGCCATAAATACTCTTTGACTCCTTCTGATGTTTCATCAGCCACACAGTGGTCCATATTTGACGTACTTAACATGTTTCTGTCCAAACAGTCTTTTAACTTGATTTCATAACTATTTCATTGAGTCCTTTTGCTATTTCTTGTTCAAAACAGTGGTCCATATTTGACCTGCTTAACATATTTCATATTCTAAGAGTCTTTGAACTTGAACATTCCAAAAATACTCACAGACTCCTTCTGCTGTTTCATCAGCCAGACAGTGGTCCATATTTGACCTACTTAACATATTTCTGGCCAAAGAGTCTTTGAACTTGAACTTTCCATAAATACTCTTTGACTCCTTCTGATGTGTCTTAAACAGGAATGTCCATATTTGACCTCATTAACATATCTCATTCAGGCCAAAGTCTTTTAAAGCGCTAAGTTTCATAAGCCTTCGGTCTAAAGAGTCTTTAAAGCTGAACTTTCCATAAATCCTCAATGAGTCCTTTGTTGTTGTTTTTCAGCCAGAGAGTGGTCAAAATTTGACCTGCTTGACATATTTTTGGCAAAACAGTCATTGAACTTTCTATACATATTCATTGACTCCTTCTGATGTTTCATCAACCAGAAAGTAGGTCAAACCTACTTTAACCTACTTAACATATTTCTGTCCAAAGTGTCTTTGAACTTTCCATAACTACTTATTGAGTCCTTCTGCTGTTTCATCAGCCAGACAGTAGTCCATTTTTGACCTACTTAACATATTTCTGGCAAAAGAGTTAATTGAACCATTCTGATGTTTCATCAGTCAGACAGTGGTCCATATTTGACCTACTTAACATATTTCTCTCCAAAG
>JAQIUQ010005974.1:0-31855 GCA_030378365.1 Hybognathus amarus | reverse complement strand
TATGAGACCGACAGTGGTCAATATTTGACCTACTTAAATTATTTCTGTCCAAAGAGTCTTTGAACTTGAACTTTCCATAAACACTTATTGAGTCTTTCTGCTGTTTCATCAGCCAGACAGTGGTCCTTATTTGACCTACTTAACATGATTCTGGCCAAAGAATCTTTGAACATGAACTTTCCATAAACACTTATTGAGTCCTTCTGCTTTTTCTTCAAAAAAAGTCTGCTGTTTTGAGTCCTTCTGAGAACTACATATTGACCCCTTCTGCTGCTGTTTCATGAGCCTTAGTCCTTTAGTCTCTAATGATACTCATTAACTCCTGTCCATAATTGACTTACTTAACATATGTATTCTAAAGAGTCTTTAAACTTGAACTTTCCATAAATACTCATTGAGTCCTTCTGCTCTTTTGAGTCCTTCTCAGAACTACTTATTGACCCCTACTGCTGCTGTTTCGTGAGCCTTAGTCCTTAGTCTCAAATTATACTCATTTACTCCTGTCCATATTTGACCTACTTAACTTATTTTTTCCAAAGAGTCTTTGAATTGAACTTTCCATAAATACTCATTGAGTCCTTCTGCTGTTTTGAGTCCTTCTGATAACTACTTATTGACCCCTTCTGCTGCTGTTTCTTGAGCCTTAGTCCTTAGTCTCTAATTATACTCATTTACTCCTGTCCATATTTGACCTACTTAACATATTTTTTTTCCAAGGAGTCTTGAACTTGAACTTTCCATAAATACCCATTCTCCTTTGATGGTTTTTTTTCAGCCAGACAGTGGTCCACATTTGACCTACTTAACAAATTTCTGGCCAAAGAGTCTTTGAACTTGATCTTTCAATCAATACTCTTTGAGTCCTTCCGATGTTGCTTAAGCAACGCTCCTGCGTTATTTGACCTACTTAACATATTTCTTGCCAAATTCTTTTAAAAGGCTAACTTACTATGCAAACTCACAGACATCTTTTGATGTTACTTCAACCATAAATTCGACTATATTTGACCTTATGTCTAGGTGTCTATGTCTATATTTGACCTTATGACCCAATGTCTAGGTGTTTTCTCAACTCCTTCTGATGTTTCATCTGCCAGACAATGGTCCATGATTTTTTACAGATACTTTTACATATTTCTGGCAAAAGTCTTTGAATTTGAACTTTCCATGAATAACTCATTAACTCCTTTGATGTTTTTTTACAGCCTGACTTTGGCCCATATTTGACCTACTCAACATATTTCTGTCCAAAGAGTCTTTGACCTTTAAGTTTCCATAAATACTGCATTAACTCCTTTGATGTTTTTTTTTTTTTCAGACAGACTGTGATCCATGTTTGGCCTACTTAAAATATTTTCGTCCAAAGAGTCTTGGAACTTGAACTTTCCATAAACACTTATTGAGTCCTTCTGCTGTTTCATCAGCCAGACAGTGGTCCATATTTTACCTACTTAACATGTTTCTGGTCAAAGAGTCTTTGAACTTGAACTTTCAATAATACTCATTCTTCTGATGTTTCTTAAGCAGGAGAGTCCATATTTAACCTTATCTTATTTCCGGCTATGGACCACTGTCTGTCAGATGAAACATCAGATTGAGTCAATGAGTGTTTTTGGAAAGTTCAAGTTCAAAGACTGTTTGGACAGAAATATTTTAAGTAGGTCAAATATAGACCCCTATCCACAGTTTATTTAAAGGAATCTATAACTTGGAATCTAGAATCTATAACCGGAATCTATAACTTTCTATTGTTTAATATCTTTTGATGATTATTTGACTGGAAATGAGTTCAGTCAGTCAATATGGAAATTCTGTATAGATTAGAAAGCATCAGAAGGAGTCTGTATGTATAGAAAGTTCAAGATCAAGTATTCTTGGGCCAGAAGTCAGTTCAGTCAGCTCGTTCTCATCCCAAGACGTCATCTAACTGACGCTATTGACCATACATCAACATCCAACGTTTTACTACTCTCTTTAACGTCAGTTAGATGACGCTATCTAACCCTGCCCCAGACATAAACCTATCTGCGTCATGTAGCTCACGCTAAATGTAAAGGGTCAGTTAGATGGCATAATTTGGACTTTTTATGGTTTAGCAAGCATCAGAACGAGTCTATGAGTTTGGATAGAAAGTTCAAGATCAAGTACTCTTGGTCCAGGAATATTTTCAGTAGGTCAAATATCTGTCTGGCTAAAATAACATCATAAGAGGTCATTCTGTATAGTAACTTAATGTTTAAGAACTCTTTGGCCAGAAATATTTTTCAGAATGCAAACCAAGAACTCTTGTATGGCTGATGTAAAATAAAAATAAGTTAATTATTATGTTTAGAAAGTTCAAGATCTAGTACTCGTGGGCCAGAACTATATTCAGTAGTTAAAAGGAACCTATCTATAGTATATATAACATCAGAATGAGTCTATAACTTTCTATTGTTTAAAACCTTTTGAACATCCTTTGCAGAGAAATGGGTTCAACAGGTCAGATATGGACATTCTATATGGCTTAGGAAGCAAAAGAAGTAGTCTATGAGAATGCATAGTTAGTTCAAGATCAAGAACTCTTTGTCCAGAAATATCTTCAGTAGGTCAAAAATCTCTCTAACTAAAACATCATTAGAAGTACATTTCTCTGTGTAGGAAACTTAATGATCAAGTACCAGTGGGCCAGAAATATTTTCAGTAGGTCAAATAAGGACCTATGTATATCTAATCTAAGGTCAGAAGGAGTCTATAAGTTTTAATTGTTTAAAACCTTTTTACGACCTTTTGTTTTGAGTCTTATGTACGCCTCTGTGCAATAAAAAGACATAACATATGCTTTCCCGTGTTTTTCCAATCTACAACTAATTCATTTGTGCATTGACGAGAAAACATCACATGAGCGGTCAGTTTATACATGCCTAAAATTACTAGCCCATTCCATTGTTCAAATAACACTTGTGCATTCGCATACAACTAACTACATACTACTACTAACTTATTCAAAAATGACTGAAGCGAAATCATTGCATTTAGAAGCTGCAATCGTGTAAAGAGAAATCATTGCATTACCGTTTGCTTTACAATGCAATAACTCATTCCGATGTGCAGAGAGCAGATAGTTGCATTGCAAGAAAGAACTAACTTCTGTGCAATGAAAACAGATAACGTGCTTTTCCCATTGCATTATATATATTGTGCTTTCTTATTGCAATTGCACACTAAACTAGTCATTTTAATATTGAAGAGGAATTATTGCAGTAGCCGTTCTACTATAATGCACGCTAGAACTACATACTAACACTAACATGTTCAGAAATAGCTGAAGGGAAATCATTGCATTTAGATGTTGCATTTCGTGTGGTAAAGAGAATTTGTTACATTAGCTGTTGCTTTACAATGCAATAACTCATTCCGATGGGCATAGAGCAGAGAGTTGCATTGCAAGAAAGAACTAACTTCTGTGCAATGAAAACAGATAACGTGCTATTTTATACTATAATGCACGCTAGAACTAAACTAACATGTTCAGAAATAACTGAAGGGAAATCATTGCATTCGTGTGATAAAGAGAAATCATTGCATTAGCTGTTGCTTTAGAAAGCAATAACTCATTCCGATATGCTTAGAGCAGAGAGTTGCATTGCAAGAAAGAACTAACTTCTGTGCAATGAAAACAGATAACGTGCTATTCCTATTGCATTATATATGTGCTATCGCATTGAATTTGCACACTAAACTAGTCCTTTTTATATTGAAGGGTAATCATTGCAATAGCCATTCTACGATAATGCACGCAAGAACTAACATTTTCCTCTGTGCAATGAAAAAGACATAACAGGAGTGCTTTCCCGTGCATTTCCAATCTATAACTAATTTGTGCACAGAGGAGAAAACATCATATAAGCTGTCGCTTTACAATGCAGTAACTCATTCCGATGTGCATAGAGCACATGTGCATAGTTGCATTGCAAGAAAAAACTAACTTCTGTGCAATGAAAACAGATAACGTGCTTTTCCCATTGCATTATATATATTGTGCTATCTTATTGCAATTGCACACTAAACTAGTCATTTCAATATTGAAGAGAAATTATTGCAATAGCCGTTCTTCTATAATGCACGCAAGAACTACTAATAACATGTTCAGAAATAACTGAAGCGAAATCATTGCATTTAGACGTTGCATCCGTGTGATAAAGAGAAATCGTTGCACTAGCTGTTGCTTCACAATGCAATAACTTATTCCGATGTGCATAAAGCAGATAGTTGCATTGCAAGGAAGAACTAAATTCTGTGTATTGAAAACAGATAACTTGCTTTTCCTATTGCATCATATATTGTTCTTTCCCATTGCAATTGCACACTGAACTAGTCATTTTTATATTGAAGGGAAAGCATTGGAATAGCTATTCTACTATAATGCACGCTAGAACTACACTAACATGTTCAGAAATAACTGAAGGGAAATCATTGCATTTAGATGTTGCATTCGTATGATAAAGAGAAATCATTGCATTGCTGTTGCTTTAGAATGCAATAACGCATTCCGATATGCTTAGAGCAGAGAGTTGCATTGCAAGAAATAACTAACTTCTGTGCAATGATAACAGATTAACTTGCTTTTCCCATTGCATTATATATTGTGCTTTCTTATTGCAATTGCACACTAAACTAGTCATTTTCGCATTGAAGAGAAATTATTGCAATAGCCAATCTACTATAATGCATTGCAAGAAAGAACTAACTTCTGTGCAATGAAAACAGATAACGTGCTTTTCCCATTGCATTATATATATATTGTGCAATGATTTCCCTTCAGTTATTTCTGAACATGTTAGTGTTAGTATGTAGTTCTAGCGTGCATTATAGTAGAACGGCTATTGCAATAATTCCTCTTCAATATAATAATGATTAGTTTAGTGTGAAATTGCAATAAATTGCAATATTGCAATAGCCAATCTACTATAATCATTATTATATTGAAGAGGAATTATTGCAATAGCCGTTCTACTATAATGCACGCTAGAACTTACATACTAACACTAACATGATTAGAAATAACTGAAGGGAAATCATTGCATTTAGATGTTGCATTCGTGTGATAAAGAGAAATCATTGCATTAGCTGTTGCTTTACAATGCAATAACTCATTCCGATATGCTTAGAGCAGAGAGTTGCATTGCAAAAAAGAACTAACTTCTGTGCAATGAAAACAGATAACGTGCTTTTTATATTGTAGGGTAATCATTGCAATAGCCATTCTACGATAATGCACGCAAGAACTAACATTTTCTATTGTGCAATGAAAAGACACATCAGAAGCGCTTTCCCGTCCATTTCCAATCTATAACTAATTTGTGCACAGACGAGAAAACATCATATGAGCTATCGCTTGACAATGCAGTAACTCATTCCGATGTTTATAGAGCACATGTGCATAGTTGCATTGCAAGAAAGAACTAACTTCTGTGCAATGAAAACAGATAACGTGCTATTCCTATTGCATTATATATGTGCTATCGCATTGAATTTGCACACTAAACTAGTCCTTTTTATATTCAAGGGTAATCATTTTCATTTTAGTCATTTTTATATTGAAGGGAAAGCATTGGAATAGCTATTCTACTATAATGCACGCTAGAACTACACTAACATGTTCAGAAATAACTGAAGGGAAATCATTGCATTTAGATGTTGCATTCGTGTGATAAAGAGAAATCATTGCATTAGCTGTTGCTTTAGAATGCAATAACTCATTCCGATATGCTTAGAGCAGAGAGTTGCATTGCAAGAAATAACTAACTTCTGTGCAATGATAACAGATTAACTTGCTTTTCCCATTGCATTATATATTGTGCTTTCTTATTGCAATTGCACACTAAACTAGTCATTTTCGCATTGAAGAGAAATTATTGCAATAGTCAATCTACTATAATGCATTGCAAGAAAGAACTAACTTCTGTGCAATGAAAACAGATAACGTGCTTTTCCCATTGCATTATATATATTGTGCTTTCTAATTGCAATTGCACACTAAACTAATCATTTTAATATTGAAGAGGAATTATTGCAATAGCCGTTCTACTATAATGCACGCTAGAACTACATACTAACACTAACATGTTCAGAAATAACTGAAGGGAAATCATTGCATTTAGATGTTGCATTCGTGTGATAAAGAGAAATCATTGCATTAGTTGTTGCTTTACAATGCAAAAACTCATTCTGATATGCTTAGAGCAGAGAGTTGCATTGCAAGAAAGAACTAACTTCTGTGCAATGAAAACAGATAACGTGCTTTTTATATTGAAGGGTAATCATTGCAATAGCCATTCTACGATAAAGCACGCAAGAACTAACATTTTCTATTGTGCAATGAAAAGACATATCAGAAGCGCTTTCCCGTCCATTTCCAATCTATAACTAATTTGTGCACAGACGAGAAAACATCATACAAGCTGTCGCTTTACAATGCAGTAACTCATTCCGATGTGCATAGAGCACATGTGCATAGTTGCATTGCAAGAAAGAACTAACTTCTGTGCAATGAAAACAGATAACGTGCTTTTATATCGAAGGATAATTATTGCAATAGCCATTCTACGATAATGCATGCAAGAACTAACATTTTCCTCTGTGCAATGAAGACATAACAGAAGTGCTTTCCCGTGCATTTCCAATCTATAACTAATTTGTGCACAGAGGAGAAAACATCATATAAGCTGTCGCTTTACAATGCAGTAACTCATTCCGATGTGCATAGAGCACATGTGCATAGTTGCATTGCAAGAAAGAACTAACTTCTGTGCAATGAAAACAGATAACGTGCTTTTTATATCGAAGGATAATTATTGCAATAGCCATTCTACGATAATGCATGCAAGAACTAACATTTTCCTCTGTGCAATGAAGACATAACAGAAGTGCTTTCCCGTGCATTTCCAATCTATAACTAATTTGTGCACAGAGGAGAAAAATCATATAAGCTGTCGCCCTACAATGCAGTAACTCATTCCGATGTGCAAAGAGCACATGTGCATCGTTGCATTGCAAGAAAGAACTACTGTGCAATGAAAACAGATAACGTGCTTTTTATATCGAAGGATAATTATTGCAATTGCCATTCTACGATAATGCATGCAAGAACTAACATTTTCCTCTGTGCAATGAAGACATAACAGAAGTGCTTTCCCGTGCATTTCCAATTATAACTAATATGTGCACAGACGAGAAAACATCATAAGAGCTGTCGCTTTACAATGCAGTAACTCATTACGATGTGTATAGAGCACATATGCTTAGTTGCATTGCAAGAAAGAACTAACTTCTGTGCAATGAAAACAGATAACGTGCTTTTCCCATTGCATTATATATATTGTGCTCTCTTATTGCAATTGCACACTAAACTAGTCATTTTCATATTGAAGAAAAATTATTGCAATATCGCTAGAACTACCAATAACTTGTTTAGAAATAACTAAAGGGAAATCATTCCATTTAGATGTTGCATTCGTGTGATAAAGAGAATTTGTTACATTAGCTGTTGCTTTACAATGCAATAACTCATTCCGATGTGTATAGAGCAGATAGTTGCATTGCAAGAAATAACTAACTTCTGTGCAAATGAAAACAGATAACATGCTTTTCCCATTGCATGATATTTGGTGCTTTCGCATTGCAATTTGCACACTGAAACTAGTCCTTTTTATATTGAAGGGTAATTATTTCAATAGCCATTCTACTATAATACGCCCAAAAACTAACATTTTCCTCTATGCAATGAAAAGACAGACAGAAGTGCTTTCCCGTGCATTTGTAATCTATAGCTAATTTGTGCACAGACGAGAATAGATCATATGAGCTGTCGCTATACAATGCAATAACTCATTCCAATGTGCATAGAGCACATGCGCATAGTTGCATTGCAAGAAATAACTAACTTCTGTGCAATGAAAACATATAACGTGCTTTTCCTATTGCACTGTATAGTGCAAAAAGATAATGCAATGATTTCCTTTCAATACACAACTTTAAAGTTAGTTGCAGTATGCAATGCAATGCAGAGCAGTTGCTCTTGTTATCTTTTTTTGCACAAGGGATACACAACACACACTGAAGTTGTTGTTTATGCCAGAGAGTGGTTCATATTTGAAATACTTAATATATTTCTGACCAAAGAGTTAGAACTTGAACATTCCAAAAATACTCATTGACTCATTCTGATGTTTCATCAACCAGACATTGGTCCATATTTACCTACTTAATATATTTCTCTCCAAAGAGTCTTTGAACTTGAACTTTCTATAAATACTCATTGTGTTCCTCTGATTTTTCTTGAGCCCGACAGTGGTCAATATTTGAACTACTTAAAATATTTCTGTCCAAAGAGTTTTTGAACTTGAACTTCAATAACATTTTATGGAGTCCTTCTGCTGTTTCTTCAGCCAGGCAGTGGTACATATTTCACCTACTTAACATATTTCTGGCCAAAGAGTCTTTGAACGAACTTTCCATTACTCTTTGACTCCTTCTGTGGTCAAAATTTGACCTTGACATATTTTCATTTGACCTTGACATATTCTCATTCCGATGTGCATAGAGCACATGTGCATAGTTGCATTGCAAGAAAAAACTAACTTCTGTGCAATGAAAACAGATAACGTGCTTTTCCGATTGCATTATATATATTGTGCTATCTTATTGCAATTGCACACTAAACTAGTCATTTCAATATTGAAGAGAAATTATTGCAATAGCCGTTCTTCTATAATGCACGCAAGAACTACTAATAACATGTTCAGAAATAACTGAAGCGAAATCATTGCATTTAGATGTTGCATCCGTGTGATAAAGAGAAATCGTTGCACTAGCTGTTGCTTCACAATGCAATAACTTATTCCGATGTGCATAAAGCAGATAGTTGCATTGCAAGGAAGAACTAAATTCTGTGTATTGAAAACAGATAACTTGCTTTTCCTATTGCATCATATATTGTTCTTTCCCATTGCAATTGCACACTGAACTAGTCATTTTTATATTGAAGGGAAAGCATTGGAATAGCTATTCTACTATAATGCACGCTAGAACTACACTAACATGTTCAGAAATAACTGAAGGGAAATCATTGCATTTAGATGTTGCATTCGTGTGATAAAGAGAAATCATTGCATTAGCTGTTGCTTTAGAATGCAATAACGCATTCCGATATGCTTAGAGCAGAGAGTTGCATTGCAAGAAATAACTAACTTCTGTGCAATGATAACAGATTAACTTGCTTTTCCCATTGCATTATATATTGTGCTTTCTTATTGCAATTGCACACTAAACTAGTCATTTTCGCATTGAAGAGAAATTATTGCAATAGCCAATCTACTATAATGCATTGCAAGAAAGAACTAACTTCTGTGCAATGAAAACAGATAACGTGCTTTTCCCATTGCATTATATATATATTGTGCAATGATTTCCCTTCAGTTATTTCTGAACATGTTAGTGTTAGTATGTAGTTCTAGCGTGCATTATAGTAGAACGGCTATTGCAATAATTCCTCTTCAATATAATAATGATTAGTTTAGTGTGAAATTGCAATAAATTGCAATATTGCAATAGCCAATCTACTATAATCATTATTATATTGAAGAGGAATTATTGCAATAGCCGTTCTACTATAATGCACGCTAGAACTTACATACTAACACTAACATGATTAGAAATAACTGAAGGGAAATCATTGCATTTAGATGTTGCATTCGTGTGATAAAGAGAAATCATTGCATTAGCTGTTGCTTTACAATGCAATAACTCATTCCGATATGCTTAGAGCAGAGAGTTGCATTGCAAAAAAGAACTAACTTCTGTGCAATGAAAACAGATAACGTGCTTTTTATATTGTAGGGTAATCATTGCAATAGCCATTCTACGATAATGCACGCAAGAACTAACATTTTCTATTGTGCAATGAAAAGACACATCAGAAGCGCTTTCCCGTCCATTTCCAATCTATAACTAATTTGTGCACAGACGAGAAAACATCATATGAGCTATCGCTTGACAATGCAGTAACTCATTCCGATGTTTATAGAGCACATGTGCATAGTTGCATTGCAAGAAAGAACTAACTTCTGTGCAATGAAAACAGATAACGTGCTATTCCTATTGCATTATATATGTGCTATCGCATTGAATTTGCACACTAAACTAGTCCTTTTTATATTCAAGGGTAATCATTTTCATTTTAGTCATTTTTATATTGAAGGGAAAGCATTGGAATAGCTATTCTACTATAATGCACGCTAGAACTACACTAACATGTTCAGAAATAACTGAAGGGAAATCATTGCATTTAGATGTTGCATTCGTGTGATAAAGAGAAATCATTGCATTAGCTGTTGCTTTAGAATGCAATAACTCATTCCGATATGCTTAGAGCAGAGAGTTGCATTGCAAGAAATAACTAACTTCTGTGCAATGATAACAGATTAACTTGCTTTTCCCATTGCATTATATATTGTGCTTTCTTATTGCAATTGCACACTAAACTAGTCATTTTCGCATTGAAGAGAAATTATTGCAATAGTCAATCTACTATAATGCATTGCAAGAAAGAACTAACTTCTGTGCAATGAAAACAGATAACGTGCTTTTCCCATTGCATTATATATATTGTGCTTTCTAATTGCAATTGCACACTAAACTAATCATTTTAATATTGAAGAGGAATTATTGCAATAGCCGTTCTACTATAATGCACGCTAGAACTACATACTAACACTAACATGTTCAGAAATAACTGAAGGGAAATCATTGCATTTAGATGTTGCATTCGTGTGATAAAGAGAAATCATTGCATTAGTTGTTGCTTTACAATGCAAAAACTCATTCTGATATGCTTAGAGCAGAGAGTTGCATTGCAAGAAAGAACTAACTTCTGTGCAATGAAAACAGATAACGTGCTTTTTATATTGAAGGGTAATCATTGCAATAGCCATTCTACGATAAAGCACGCAAGAACTAACATTTTCTATTGTGCAATGAAAAGACATATCAGAAGCGCTTTCCCGTCCATTTCCAATCTATAACTAATTTGTGCACAGACGAGAAAACATCATACAAGCTGTCGCTTTACAATGCAGTAACTCATTCCGATGTGCATAGAGCACATGTGCATAGTTGCATTGCAAGAAAGAACTAACTTCTGTGCAATGAAAACAGATAACGTGCTTTTTATATCGAAGGATAATTATTGCAATAGCCATTCTACGATAATGCATGCAAGAACTAACATTTTCCTCTGTGCAATGAAGACATAACAGAAGTGCTTTCCCGTGCATTTCCAATCTATAACTAATTTGTGCACAGAGGAGAAAACATCATATAAGCTGTCGCTTTACAATGCAGTAACTCATTCCGATGTGCATAGAGCACATGTGCATAGTTGCATTGCAAGAAAGAACTAACTTCTGTGCAATGAAAACAGATAACGTGCTTTTTATATCGAAGGATAATTATTGCAATAGCCATTCTACGATAATGCATGCAAGAACTAACATTTTCCTCTGTGCAATGAAGACATAACAGAAGTGCTTTCCCGTGCATTTCCAATCTATAACTAATTTGTGCACAGAGGAGAAAAATCATATAAGCTGTCGCCCTACAATGCAGTAACTCATTCCGATGTGCAAAGAGCACATGTGCATCGTTGCATTGCAAGAAAGAACTACTGTGCAATGAAAACAGATAACGTGCTTTTTATATCGAAGGATAATTATTGCAATAGCCATTCTACGATAATGCATGCAAGAACTAACATTTTCCTCTGTGCAATGAAGACATAACAGAAGTGCTTTCCCGTGCATTTCCAATTATAACTAATATGTGCACAGACGAGAAAACATCATAAGAGCTGTCGCTTTACAATGCAGTAACTCATTACGATGTGTATAGAGCACATATGCTTAGTTGCATTGCAAGAAAGAACTAACTTCTGTGCAATGAAAACAGATAACGTGCTTTTCCCATTGCATTATATATATTGTGCTCTCTTATTGCAATTGCACAGTAAACTAGTCATTTTCATATTGAAGAAAAATTATTGCAATATCGCTAGAACTACCAATAACTTGTTTAGAAATAACTAAAGGGAAATCATTCCATTTAGATGTTGCATTCGTGTGATAAAGAGAATTTGTTACATTAGCTGTTGCTTTAGAATGCAATAACTCATTCCGATATGCTTAGAGCAGAGAGTTGCATTGCAAGAAATAACTAACTTCTGTGCAATGATAACAGATTAACTTGCTTTTCCCATTGCATTATATATTGTGCTTTCTTATTGCAATTGCACACTGAAACTAGTCATTTTCGCATTGAAGAGAAATTATTGCAATAGTCAATCTACTATAATGCATTGCAAGAAGAACTAACTTCTGTGCAATGAAAACAGATAACGTGCTTTTCCCATTGCATTATATATATTGTGCTTTCTAATTGCAATTGCACACTAAACTAATCATTTTAATATTGAAGAGGAATTATTGCAATAGCCGTTCTACCATAATGCACGCTGAGAACTACATACTAACACTAACATGTTCAGAAATAACTGAAGGGAAATCATTGCATTTAGATGTTGCATTCGTGTGATAAAGAGAAATCATTGCATTAGTTGTTTGCTTTACAATGCAAAAACTCATTCCGATATGCTTAGAGCAGAGAGTTGCATTGCAAGAAAGAACTAACTTCTGTGCAATGAAAACAGATAACGTGCTTTTTATATTGAAGGGTAATCATTGCAATAGCCATTCTACGATAAAGCACGCAAGAACTAACATTTTTCTATTGTGCAATGAAAAGACATATCAGAAGCGCTTTCCCGTCCATTTCCAATCTATAACTAATTTGTGCACAGACGAGAAAACATCATACAAGCTGTCGCTTTACAATGCAGTAACTCATTCCGATGTGCATAGAGCACATGTGCATAGTTGCATTGCAAGAAAGAACTAACTTCTGTGCAATGAAAACAGATAACGTGCTTTTATATCGAAGGATAATTATTGCAATAGCCATTCTACGATAATGCATGCAAGAACTAACATTTTCCTCTGTGCAATGAAGACATAACAGAAGTGCTTTCCCGTGCATTTCCAATCTATAACTAATTTGTGCACAGAGGAGAAAACATCATATAAGCTGTCGCTTTACAATGCAGTAACTCATTCCGATGTGCATAGAGCACATGTGCATAGTTGCATTGCAAGAAAGAACTAACTTCTGTGCAATGAAAACAGATAACGTGCTTTTTATATCGAAGGATAATTATTGCAATAGCCATTCTACGATAATGCATGCAAGAACTAACATTTTCCTCTGTGCAATGAAGACATAACAGAAGTGCTTTCCCGTGCATTTCCAATCTATAACTAATTTGTGCACAGAGGAGAAAAATCATATAAGCTGTCGCCTTACAATGCAGTAACTCATTCCGATGTGCAAAGAGCACATGTGCATCGTTGCATTGCAAGAAAGAACTAACTTCTGTGCAATGAAAACAGATAACGTGCTTTTTATATCGAAGGATAATTATTGCAATAGCCATTCTACGATAATGCATGCAAGAACTAACATTTTCCTCTGTGCAATGAAGACATAACAGAAGTGCTTTCCCGTGCATTTCCAATCTATAACTAATATGTGCACAGACGAGAAAACATCATATGAGCTGTCGCTTTACAATGCAGTAACTCATTCCGATGTGCATAGAGCACATATGCTTAGTTGCATTGCAAGAAAGAACTAACTTCTGTGCAATGAAAACAGATAACGTGCTTTTCCCATTGCATTATATATATTGTGCTCTCTTATTGCAATTGCACAGTAAACTAGTCATTTTCATATTGAAGAGAAATTATTGCATAGGCGTTCTATATAATGCACGCTAGAACTACCAATAACTTGTTTAGAAATAACTAAAGGGAAATCATTCCATTTAGATGTTGCATTCGTGTGATAAAGAGAATTTGTTACATTAGCTGTTGCTTTACAATGCAATAACTCATTCCGATGTGTATAGAGCAGATAGTTGCATTGCAAGAAATAACTAACTTCTGTGCAAATGAAAACAGATAACATGCTTTTCCCATTGCATGATATTTGGTGCTTTCGCATTGCAATTTGCACACTAAACTAGTCCTTTTTATATATTGAAGGGTAATTATTTCAATAGCCATTCTACTATAATGCGCCCAAGAACTAACATTTTCCTCTATGCAATGAAAAGACAGAGCAGAAGTGCTTTCCCGTGCATTTGTAATCTATAGCTAATTTGTGCACAGACGAGAATAGATCATATGAGCTGTCGCTATACAATGCAATAACTCATTCCAATGTGCATAGAGCACATGTGCATAGTTGCATTGCAAGAAATAACTAACTTCTGTGCAAAGAAAACATATAACGTGCTTTTCCTATTGCACTGTATAGTGCAAAAAGATAATGCAATGATTTCCTTTCAATACACAACTTTAAAGTTAGTTGCAGTATGCAATGCAATGCAGAGCAGTTGCTCTTGTTATCTTTTTTTTGCACAAGGGATACACAACACACACTGAAGTTGTTGTTTATGCCAGAGAGTGGTTCATATTTGAAATACTTAATATATTTCTGACCAAAGAGTTAGAACTTGAACATTCCAAAAATACTCATTGACTCATTCTGATGTTTCATCAACCAGACATTGGTCCATATTTACCTACTTAATATATTTCTCTCCAAAGAGTCTTTGAACTTGAACTTTCTATAAATACTCATTGTGTTCCTCTGATTTTTCTTGAGCCCGACAGTGGTCAATATTTGAACTACTTAAAATATTTCTGTCCAAAGAGTTTTTGAACTTGAACTTCAATAACATTTTATGGAGTCCTTCTGCTGTTTCTTCAGCCAGGCAGTGGTACATATTTCACCTACTTAACATATTTCTGGCCAAAGAGTCTTTGAACGAACTTTCCATTACTCTTTGACTCCTTCTGTGGTCAAAATTTGACCTGCTTGACATATTTTTGGCAAAACATTCATTGAACTTTCTATACATATTAATTGAGTCCTTCTGATTTTTCATCAGCCAGACAGTGGTCCATATTTGACCTACTTAACATATTTCTCTCCAAAGAGTCTTTGAACTTGAACTTTCTATAAATACTCTTTGAGTCTCCTTCTATTGATTTCTCGAGCCGCAGACAGTGGTCCTATATTTGACCTACTTAACATATTTCTGGCAAAAGAGTCTTTGAACTTGAACTTTCCATAAAATACTCATTGAGCTCCTTCTGATGTTTCATCAGCCAGACAGTGGTCCATATTTGACCTACTTAACATATTTCTCTCCAAAGAGTCTTTGACCTTGAACTTTCCATAAATACTCATTGTGTCCCTCTGATGTTTCTTTACCAGGAATGTAGACATATTTGACCTGCTTAACATATTTCTGCCCTAAGAGTCTTTGAACTTAAACTTTCCAAAAATACTCATAGACTCCTTCTGCTGTTTCATCAGCCAGACAGAGGTCCATATTTGACCTATTTAACATATTTCTAGCCAAAGAGTCTTTGAACTTGAACTTTCCATAAATACTCTTTGACTCCTTCTGATGTTTCATCAGCCAGACAGTGGTCCATATTTGACCTAATACAAATATTTCTGTCCAAATAGTCTTTGAACTAGAAAATTTCCATAACTATTTATTGAGTTCTTCTGCTGTTTCTTGAGCCAGACAGTGGTCCACATTTGACCTACTTAACATATTTCTGGCCAAAGAGTCTTTGAACTATCTCCATAAATACTCTTTGACTTCTTCTGTTTCATCCTTAAGCAGGAGAGTCCATATTTGACCTACTTAACATATCTAATTCTGGCCAAAGTCTTTTAAAGGGCTAACTTTCATAAGCCTTTGGTCCAAAGAGTCTTTGAACCTGAACTTTCCATAAATCCTCTTTGTCTCCTTTGATGTTTTTTTCAGCCAGAGAATGGTCAAAATTTGACCTGCTTGACATATTTTTGGCAAAACAGTCATTGTACTTTCTATACATATTCATTGACAGTGGTCCATATTTGACCTACTTAACATGTTTCTCTCCAAAGAGTCTTTGAACTTGAACTTTCCGTAAATATTATTTGTGTCCCTCTGATGTTTCTGAAGCAGGAGCGTCCATATTTGACCTGCTTAACATATTTCTGCCCTAAGAGTCTTTGAACTTGAACTTTCCAAAAATACTCATAGACTCCTTCTGCTGTTTCATCAGCCAGACAGTGGTCTATATTTGACCTACTTAACATATTTCTGGCCAAGGAGTCTTTGAACTTGAACTTTCCATAAATACTCTTTGACTCCTTCTGATGTTTCTTAAGCAGAGATGTCCATATTTGACCGAATTAACATATCTCATTCTGGCCAAAGTCTTTTCAAGGACTGACATTCATAAGCTTTCGGTCTAAAGAGTCTTTGAACCCGAACATTCTATAAATGTTCAATGAGTCCTTTGTTGTTGTTTTTCAGCCAGAGAGTGGTCACAATTTGACCTGCTTGACATATTTTTGGCAAAACATTCATTGATCTTTCCAAAACTACTTATTGGGTGCTTCTGCTGTTTCATCAGCCAGACAGTAGTCCATATTTGGACCTACTTAACATATTTCTGTCCAAAGAGTCTTTGAGCTTTATCTTATATTTATTGAGTCCTTCTGCTATTTCATCAGCCAGACAATAGTCCATATTTGACCTGCTTAACATATTTCTCTCAAAAGAGTCTTTGAACTTGAACTTTCCATAAATACTCTTTGACTACTCTGATGTTTCATCAGCCAGGCAGTGGTCCATATTTGACCTACTTAAAATATTTCTGTCCAAAGAGTCTTTGAACTTGAACTGTCCATAAATACTCTTTGACTCCTGATGTTTCATCAGCCAGACAGTGGTTCATATTTGACCTACTTAAAATATTTCTGTCCAAAGAGTCATTGAACTTGAACATTCCATTACTACTTATTGAGTCCTTCTGCTTTTTCATCAGCCAGACAGTAGTCCATATTTGACCTACTTAACATATTTCTCTCCAAATAGTCTTTGACCTTGAACTTTCCATAAATACTCTTTGACTCCTTCTGATGTTTCATCAGCCAGACAGTAGTCCATATTTGACCTACTTAAAACATTTCTGTCCAAAGAGTCTTTGAAATTGAACTTTCCATAAATACTCTTTGACTCCTTCTGATGTTTCATCAGCCAGACAGTGGTCCATATTTGTGTTTGAACTTGAACATTCCATAAGTACTCTTTTACTTCTTCTGACGTTTCATTAGCCAGACAGAGGTCTATATTTGACCTACTTAAAATATTTCTGTCCAAAGAGTCTTTGAACTTGAACTCTCCATAAAAAATCTTTGACTCCTTCTGATGTTTCATCAGCCAGACAGTGGTCCATATTTGACCTACTTAAAATATTTCTGGTAAAAGAGTCTTTGAACTTGAACTTGCCATAAATACTCTTTGACTCCTTCTGATGTTTCATCAGCCACACAGTGGTCCATATTTGACGTACTTAACATGTTTCTGTCCAAACAGTCTTTGAACTTGAACTTTTTATAACTATTTCTTGAGTCCTTGAGTCTTTCAACTTAAACTTGCCATAAATACTCTTTGACTCCTTCTGATGTTTCATCAGCCACACAGTGGTCCATATTTGACCTACTTAACATATTTCTGGCCAAAGAGTCTTTGAACTTGAACTTTCCATAAATACTCTTTGACTCCTTCTGTTGTATCTTAAGCAGGAGAGTTCATATTTGACCTACTTAACATATCTTATTCTGGCCAAAGTCTTTTAAAGGGCTAACTTTCATAAGCCTTCGGTCCAAAGAGTCTTTGAACCTGAACTTTCCATAAATCCTCTTTGACTACATTGATGTTTTTTTTTTTTTTTGCCAGAGAGTGGTCAAAATTTTACCTGCTTGACTTATTTTTGGCAAACAGTCATTGAACTTTCTATACATATTAATTGACTCCTTCTGATGTTTCATCAGCCCGACAGTGGTCCATATTTGACCTAATTAACATGTTTCTCTCCAAAGAGTCTTTGAACTTGAACTTTCCATAAATACTATTTGTGTCCCTCTGATGTTTCTTAAGCAGGAGCGTCCATATTTGACCTGCTTAACATATTTAATTCTGGCCAAAGTCTTTTAAAGGGCTAAGTTTCATAAGCCTTCGGTCTAAAGAGTCTTTAAAGCTGATCTTTCCATAAATCCTCAATAAATCCTTTGTTGGTGTTTTTCAGCCAGAGAGTGGTCAAAATTTGACCTGCTTGACATATTTTTGGCAAAACAGTCATTGAACTTTCTATACATATTCATTGACTCCTTCTGATGTTTCATCAGCCAGAAAGTAGGTCAAACCTACTTTAACCTACTTAACATATTTCTGTCCAAAGAGTCTTTGAACTTTCCATAACTACTTATTGAGTCCTTCTGCTGTTTCATCAGCCAGACAGTAGTCCATTTTTGACCTACTTAAACATATTTCTGGCAAAAGAGTTTGAACTTAAACTTTCCAAAAAAAAAAAACTCATTGACTCATTCTGATGTTTCATCAGTCAGACAGTAGTCCATATTTGACCTACTTAACATATTTCTCTCCAAAGAATCTTTGACATTGAACTTTCTACAAATACTCACTGTGTCCCTCTGATGTTGCTTGAGCCCGACAGTGGTCAATATTTGACCTACTTAACGTGTTTTTGTCCAAAGAGTCTTGGAACATGAACTTTCCATAACTATTTATTGAATCCTTCTGCTGTTTCAACAGCTAGACAGTGGTCCATATTTGACCTACTTAACATATTTCTCTCCAAAGAGTCTTTGAACTTGAACTTTCTATAAATACTCATTGTGTCCCTTCTAATGTTTCTTGAGCCCGACAGTGGTACATTTTTGACCTACTTAACATGTTTCTGGCTAAAGAGTCTTTGAACTTGAACTTTCCATAAATACTCTTTGACTTCTTCTGATGTTTCATCAGCCAGACAGTGGTCCATATTTGACCTACTTAAAATATTTCTGTCCAAAGAGTCTTTGACCTTGAACTTTCCATAAATACTCATTGTGTCCCTCTGATGTTTCTTTACCAGGAATGTCCATATTTGACCTGCTTAACATATTTCTGCCCTAAGAGTCTTTGAACTTAAACTTTCCAAAAATACTCATAGACTCCTTCTGCTGTTTCATCAGCCAGACAGAGGTCCATATTTGACCTATTTAACATATTTCTAGCCAAAGAGTCTTTGAACTTGAACTTTCCATAAATACTCTTTGACTCCTTCTGATGTTTCATCAGCCAGACAGTGGTCCATATTTGACCTAATACAAATATTTCTGTCCAAATAGTCTTTGAACTAGAAAATTTCCATAACTATTTATTGAGTCCTTCTGCTGTTTCTCGAGCCAGAGAGTGGTCCATATTTGACCTACTTAACATATTTCTGGCCAAAGAGTCTTTGAACTTTCCATAAATACTCTTTGACTTCTTCTGTTTCATCCTTAAGCAGGAGAGTCCATATTTGACCTACTTAACATATCTAATTCTGGCCAAAGTCTTTTAAAGGGCTAACTTTCATAAGCCTTTGGTCCAAAGAGTCTTTGAATCTGAACTTTCCATAAATCCTCTTTGTCTCCTTTGATGTTTTTTTTAGCCAGAGAATGGTCAAAATTTGACCTGCTTGACATATTTTTGGCAAAACAGTCATTGTACTTTCTATACATATTCATTGACAGTGGTCCATATTTGACCTACTTAACATGTTTCTCTCCAAAGAGTCTTTGAACTTGAACTTTCCGTAAATATTATTTGTGTCCCTCTGATGTTTCTGAAGCAGGAGCGTCCATATTTGACCTGCTTAACATATTTCTGCCCTAAGAGTCTTTGAACTTGAACTTTCCAAAAATACTCATAGACTCCTTCTGATGTTTCTTAAGCAGGGATGTCCATATTTGACCGAATTAACATATCTCATTCTGGCCAAAGTCTTTTCAAGGACTGACTTTCATAAGCTTTCGGTCTAAAGAGTCTTTGAACCCGAACATTCTATAAATGTTCAATGAGTCCTTTGTTGTTGTTTTTCAGCCAGAGAGTGGTCACAATTTGACCTGCTTGACATATTTTTGGCAAAACATTCATTGATCTTTCCATAACCACTTATTGGGTGCTTCTGCTGTTTCATCAGCCAGACAGTAGTCCATATTTGGACCTACTTAACATATTTCTGTCCAAAGAGTCTTTGAGCTTGATCTTATATTTATTGAGTCCTTCTGCTATTTCATCAGCCAGACAATAGTCCATATTTGACCTACTTAACATATTTCTCTCCAAAGAGTCTTTGAACTTGAACTTTCCAAAAATACTCTTTGACTCCCTGATGTTTCATCAGCCAGACAGTGGTCCATATTTGACCTACTTAAAATATTTCTGTCCAAAGAGTCTTTGAACTTGAACTTTCCATAAATACTCTTTGACTCCTGATGTTTCATCAGCCAGACAGTGGTTCATATTTGACCTACTTAAAATATTTCTGTCCAAAGAGTCATTGAACTTGAACATTCCATTACTACTTATTGAGTCCTTCTGCTTTTTCATCAGCCAGACAGTAGTCCATATTTGAACTACTTAACGTATTTCTGGCAAAAGAGTTTGAACTTGAACTTTCCAAAAAAACTAATTGACTCATTCTGATGTTTCATCAGCCAGACAGTGATCCATATTTGACCTACTTAACATATTTCTCTCCAAATAGTCTTTGACCTTGAACTTTCCATAAATACTCTTTGACTCCTTCTGATGTTTCATCAGCCAGACAGTAGTCCATATTTGACCTACTTAAAACATTTCTGTCCAAAGAGTCTTTGAAATTGAACTTTCCATAAATACTCTTTGACTCCTTCTGATGTTTCATCAGCCAGACAGTGGTCCATATTTGTGTTTGAACTTGAACATTCCATAAGTACTCTTTTACTTCTTCTGATGTTTCATTAGCCAGACAGAGGTCTATATTTGACCTACTTAAAATATTTCTGTCCAAAGAGTCTTTGAACTTGAACTCTCCATAAAAAATCTTTGACTCCTTCTGATGTTTCATCAGCCAGACAGTGGTCCATATTTGACCTACTTAAAATATTTCTGGTAAAAGAGTCTTTGAACTTGAACTTGCCATAAATACTCTTTGACTCCTTCTGATGTTTCATCAGCCACACAGTGGTCCATATTTGACGTACTTAACATGTTTCTGTCCAAACAGTCTTTGAACTTGAACTTTTTATAACTATTTCTTGAGTCCTTGAGTCTTTGAACTTAAACTTGCCATAAATACTCTTTGACTCCTTCTGATGTTTCATCAGCCACACAGTGGTCCATATTTGACCTACTTAACATATTTCTGGCCAAAGAGTCTTTGAACTTGAACTTTCCATAAATACTCTTTGACTCCTTCTGTTGTATCTCAAGCAGGAGAGTTCATATTTGACCTACTTAACATATCTTATTCTGGCCAAAGTCTTTTAAAGGGCTAACTTTCATAAGCCTTCGGTCCAAAGAGTCTTTGAACCTGAACTTTCCATCAATCCTCTTTGACTCCATTGATGTTTTTTTTGTTTTTTTTGCCAGAGAGTGGTCAAAATTTTACCTGCTTGACTTATTTTTGGCAAACAGTCATTGAACTTTCTATACATATTAATTGACTCCTTCTGATGTTTCATCAGCCCAACAGTGGTCCATATTTGACCTAATTAACATGTTTCTCTCCAAAGAGTCTTTGAACTTGAACTTTCCGTAAATACTATTTGTGTCCCTCTGATGTTTCTTAAGCAGGAGCGTCCATATTTGACCTGCTTAACATATTTAATTCTGGCCAAAGTCTTTTAAAGGGCTAAGTTTCATAAGCCTTCGGAATCTAAAGAGTCTTTAAAGCTGATCTTTCTATAAATCCTCAATAAATCCTTTGTTGTTGTTTTTCAGCCAGAGAGTGGTCAAAATTTGACCTGCTTGACATATTTTTGGCAAAACAGTCATTGAACTTTCTATACATATTCATTGACTCCTTCTGATGTTTCATCAGCCAGAAAGTAGGTCAAACCTACTTTAACCTACTTAACATATTTCTGTCCAAAGAGTCTTTGAACTTTCCATAACTACTTATTGAGTCCTTCTGCTGTTTCATCAGCCAGACAGTAGTCCATTTTTGACCTACTAAACATATTTCTGGCAAAAGAGTTTGAACTTAAACTTTCCAAAAAAAAAAATCATTGACTCATTCTGATGTTTCATCAGTGGACCACTGTGTGGCTGATGAAACATCAGAAGGAGTCAAAGAGTATTTATGGCAAGTTTAAGTTCAAAGACTCAAAGACTCAAGAAATAGTTATAAAAAGTTCAAGTTCAAAGACTGTTTGGACAGAAACATGTTAAGTAAAAGACAGTAGTCCATATTTGACCTACTTAACATATTTCTCTCCAAAGAATCTTTGACATTGAACTTTCTACAAATACTCACTGTGTCCCTCTGATATTGCTTGAGCCCGACAGTGGTCAATATTTGACCTACTTAACGTGTTTCTGTCCAAAGAGTCTTGGAACATGAACTTTCCATAAGTATTTATTGAATCCTTCTGCTGTTTCAACAGCTAGACAGTGGTCCATATTTGACCTACTTAACATATTTCTCCCCAAAGAGTCTTTGAACTTGAACTTTCTATAAATACTCATTGTGTCCCTTCTAATGTTTCTTGAGCCCGACAGTGGTCAATTTTTGACCTACTTAACATGTTTCTGGCTAAAGAGTCTTTGAACTTGAACTTTCCATAAATACTCTTTGACTTCTTCTGATGTTTCATCAGCCAGACAGTGGTCCAAATTTGACCTACTTAAAATATTTCTGTCCAAAGAGTCTTTAAACTTGAACTTTCCATAACTTCTGCTGTTTCATCAGCCAAACAATAGTCCATATTTGACCTACTTAACATATTTCTGGCAAAAGAGTTTGAACTTGGACTTTCCAAAAAAAAAATCATTGACTCATTCTGATGTTTCATCAGCCAAACAATAGTCCATATTTGACCTACTTAACATATTTCTGGCAAAAGAGTTTGAACTTGGACTTTCCAAAAAAAAAATCATTGACTCATTCTGATGTTTCATCAGCCAGACAGTGGTCAATATTTGACCTATTTAACATATTTCTGGCCAAAGAGTCTTTGAACTTGAACTTTCCATACATATTCTTTGACTCCTTCTGATGTTTCTTAAGCAGGAATGTCCATATTTGACCTCATTAACATATCTCATTCTGGTCCAAAGTCTTTTAAATGGCTAACTTTCATAATCCTTCGGTCTAAAGAGTCTTTGAAGCTGAACTTTCCATTAATCTTCAATGAGTCCTTTGTTGTTGTTTTTTTTAGCCAAAGAGTGGTCAAAATTTGACCTGCTTGACATATTTTTGGCAAAACAGTCATTGAACTTTCTATACATATTCATTGACTCCTTCTGATGTTTCATCAGCCAGAAAGTAGGTCAAACCTACTTTGACCTACTTAACATATTTCTGTCCAAAAAGTCTTTGAACTTTCCATAACTACTTACTGAGTCCTTCTGCTGTTTCATCAGCCAGACAGTAGTCCATTTTGACCTACTTAACATATTTCTGACAAAAGAGTTTGAACTTGAACTTTCCAAAAAAAACCCTCATTGACTCATTCTGCTGTTTCATCAGCCAGACAGTGGTCCATATTTGACCTACTTAACATATTTCTCTCCAAAGAGTCTTTGAACTTGAACTTTCTATAAATACTCATTGTGTCACTCTGATGTTTCTTTAGCCCGACAGTGGTCAATATTTGACCTACTTAACATGTTTCTGACCAAAGAATCTTTGAACTTGAACTTTCCATAAATACTCTTTGACTCCTTCTGATGTTTCATCAGCCAGACAGTACTCCATATTTGACCTACTTAACATATTTCTGGCCAAAGAGTTTGAACTTGAACTTTCCAAAAAAACTTATTGACTCATTCTGATGTTTCATCAGCCAGACAGTGGTCCATACTTGACCTGCTTAACATATTTCTGTCCAAAGAGTCTTTGAACTTGAACTTTCCATAAATACTCATTGTGTCCCTCTGATGTTGCTTTAGCCCGACAGTGGTCCATATTTGACCTACTTAACATATTTCTGGCCAAAGAGTTTGAACTTGAACATTCCAAAAATACTCATTGACTCATTCTGATGTTTTAGGAGCCATACATTAGTCCATATTTGACCTACTTAACATATTTCTCTCCAAAGAGTCTTTGAACTTGAACGTTCTAAAATACCCATTGTGTCCCTCTGATGTTTCTTGAGCCCGACAGTGTCTGTTGTGTCTTGAGTCTTTTGCATCTTAAGCAGGAGAGTCTATATTTGACCTACTTAACATATCTCATTCTGGCCAAAGTCTTTTAAAGGGCTAACTTTCACAAGCCTTCGGTCCAAAGTGTCTTTGATCCTGAACTTTCCATAAATCCTCTTTGACTCCTTTGATGTTTTTTTAGCCAGAGAGTGGTCAAAATTTGACCTGCTTGACATGTTTTTTGTTCAAAACAGTCATTGAACTTTCTATACATATTCATTAAATCCTTCTGATGTTTCATCAGCCAGACAATGGTCAATATTTGACCTACTTAACGTATTTCTCTCCAAAGAGTCTTTGACCTTGAACATTCCATGAATACTCATTGTGTCCCTCTGATGTTGCTTTAGCCCGACAGCGGTCAAAATTTGACCTACTTAACATATTTCTGTCCAAAGAGTCTTTGAACTTAAACTTTCTATAAATACTCATTGTGTCCCTCTGATGTTTCTTGAGCCCAACAGTAGTCAATATTTGACCTACTTAAAATATTTCTGTCCAAAGAGTCTTTGAACTTGAACTTTCCATAAACACTTATCGAGTCTTTCTGCTGTTTCATCAGCCAGACAGTGGTCCTTATTTGACCAACTTAACATGATTCTGTCCAAAGAATCTTTGAACATGAACTTTCCATAAAGACTTATTGAGTCCTTCTGCTTTTTCATCAAAAAAGTCTGCTGTTTTGAGTCCTTCTGAGAACTACATATTGACCCGTTCTGCTGCTGTTTCATGAGCCTTAGTCCTTTAGTCTCTCATTATACTCATTAACTCCTGTCCATAATTGACTTACTTAACATATGTATTCTAAAGAGTCTTTAAACTTGAACTTTCCATAAATACTCATTGAGTCCTTCTGCTGTTTTGACTCCTTCTGAGAACTACTTATTGACCCCTTCTGCGGCTGTTTCGTGAGCCTTAGTCCTTAGTCTCAAATTATACTCATTTACTCCTGTCCATATTTGACCTACTTAACTTATTTTTTCCAAAGAGTCTTTGATCTTGAAGTTTCCATAAATACTCATTAACTCCTTTGATATTTTTTTTCAGACAGACTGTGATCCATGTTTGACCTACTTAAAATATTTTTGTCCAAAGAGTCTTTGAACTTGAACTTTCCATAAACACTTATTGAGTCCTTCTGCTGTTTCATCAGCCAGACAGTGGTCCATATTTTACCTACTTAACATGTTTCTGGCCAAAGAGTCTTTGAGCTTGAACTTTCCATAAATACTCATTCCTTCTGCTGTTTTGAGTCCTTCTGAGAACTTCTAATTGTGTCCTTCTGCTGCTGTTTCATGAGCAATCCACCTCAATCTCTTTTTATACTCATTTACTCCTGTCCATATTTGACCTACTTAACATATTTTTTCCAAAGAGTCTTTGAAATTGAACTTTCCATAAACACTCATTGATGTTTGATTGACTCAATCTGATGTTTCATCTGACAGACAGTGGTCCATGATTGACCTGCTTAACATAATTCTGGGAAAAGAGTCTTTGAACTTGAACTTTACGTATATACTCATAGACTCCTACTAATGTTTCATAAGCCAGACTTATGCTTGGTCAATATTTGACCTACTTAACATATTTTCTGGTCAAAGAGTCTTTGAACTTGAACTTTCCATAATACTCATTCTTCTGATGTTTCTTAAGCAGGAGAGTCCATATTTAACCTTAACTTATTTCCGGCTATAGACCACTGTCTGTCAGAATAAACATCAGATTGAGTCAATGAGTGTTTTTGGAAAGTTCAAGTTCCAAGACTGTTTGGACAGAAATATTTTAAGTAGGTCAAATATGGACCCCTATCCACAGTTGATTTAAAATCAGGAATCTATAACTTTCTATTGTTTAATATCTTTTGATGATTCTTTGACTGGAAATGAGTTCAGTCGGTCAATAAGGAAATTCTGTATATTTTAGAAAGCATCAGAAGGAGTCTGTATGGATAGAAAGTTCAAGATCAAGTACTCTTGGTCCAGGAATATTTTCAGTAGGTCAAATATCTGTCTGGCTAAAATAACATCATAAGAGGTAAATTCTGTATAGTAACTTAATGTTTACGAACTCTTTGGCCAGAAATATTTTTCAGAATGCAAACCAAGAACTCTTGTATGGCTGATGTAAAATAAAAATAAGTTAATTATTATGTTTAGAAAGTTCAAGATCTAGTACTCGTGGGTCAGAACTATATTCAGTAGGTAAAAGGTATCTATAGTATATATAACATCAGAAGGAGAACTTTCTATTGTTTAAAACCTTTTGAACATCCTTTGCAGAGAAATGGGTTCAACAGGTCAGATATGGACATTCTTTGTGGCTTAGGAAGCAAAACAAGTAGTCTATGAGAATGCATAGGTAGTTCAAGATCAAGAACTCTTTGTCCAGAAATATCTTCAGTAGGTCAAAAATCTTTCTAACTAAAACAACGTCATTAGAAGTAAATTTCTCTGTGTAGGAAACTTAATGATCAAGTACCAGTGGGCCAGAAATATGTTCAGTAGGTCAAATAGGGACCTATTTATATCTAATCTAAGGTCAGAAGGAGTCTATACGTTTTAATTGTTTAAAACCTTTTGACGACCTTTTGTTTTGAGTCTTATGTACGCAATATCGAACATATATTCCTCTGTGCAATAAAAAGACATAACATATGCTTTCCCGTGCATTTCCAATCTACAACTAATTCATTTGTGCACTGAAGAGAAAACATCACATGAGCGGTCAGTTTATACAATGCCCAAAATTACTAGCCCAATCCATTGTTCAAATAACACTTGTGCATTTGCATACAACTACAACTAACTACATACTACTACTAACTTATTCAGAAATGACTGAAGCGAAATCATTGCATTTAGAAGCTGCAATCGTGTAAAGAGAAATCATTGCATTACCGTTTGCTTTACAATGCAATAACTAATTCCGATGTGCAGAGAGCAGATAGTTGCATTGCAAGAAAGAAGTAAATTCTGTGCAATGAAAACAGATAACGTGCTTTTTATATTGAAGGGTAATCATTGCAATAGCTGTCGCTATACAATGCAATAACTCATTCCAATGTGCATAGAGCACATGTGCATAGTTGCATTGCAAGAAAGAACTAACGTCTGTGCAATGAAAACAGATAATGTGCTTTTCCCATAATGCATGCTAGAACTATAACCATATTTTTTTCAGAAATAATTGAAGGGAAATCATTGCATTTAGATGTTGCATTCGTGTGATAAACAGAAATTGTTACATTAGCGGTTGCTTTACAATGCAATAACTAATTCCGATGTGCATAGAGCAGATAGTTGCATTGCAAGAAAGAACTAACTACTGTGCAATGAAAACAGAAAACGTGCTATTCCTATTGCATTATATATTGTGCTATCGCATTGAATTTGCACACTAAACTAGTCCTTTTTATATTGAAGGGTAATCATTGCAATAGCCATTCTACGATAATGCACGCAAGAACTAACATTTTCTATTGTGCAATGAAAAGACACATCAGAATCGCTTTTCCGTGCATTTCCAATCTATAGCTAATTTTTGCACAGACGAAAAAACATCATATGAGCTGTCGCTTGACAATGCAGTAACTCATTCCGATGTTTATAGAGCACAAGTGCATAGTTGCATTGCAAGAAAGAACTAACTTCTGTGCAATTAAAACAGATAATGTGCTTTTCCCATTGCATTTTATAATGTGCTTTCTTATTGCAATTGCACACTAAACTAGTCATTTTCATATTGAAGAGAAATTATTGCAATAGACGTTCTACTATAATGCACACTGAGAACTACCATTAACTTGTTTAGAAATAACTAAAGGGAAATCATTGCATTTAAATGTTGCATTCGTGTGATAAAGAGAATTTGTTACATTAGCTGTTGCTTTACAATGCAATAACTCATTTCGATGGGCATAGAGCAGACAGTTGCATTGCAAGAAAGAACTAACTTTTGTGCAATGAAAACAGATAACGTGCTATTCCTATTGCATTATATATTGTACTATCGCATTGAATTTGCACTCTAAACTAATCCTTTTTTATTTGAGGGTAATCATTGCAATAGCCATTCTACGATAAGGCACGCAAGAACTAACATTTTCCTCTGTGCAATGAAAAAGACATACATGAGTGCTTTCCCGTGCATTTCCAATCTATAACTAATTTGTGCACAGAGGTGAAAACATCATGTAAGCTGTCGCTTTACAATGCAGTAACTCATTCCGATGTGCATAGAGCACATGTGCATAGGTGCATTGCAAGAAAGAACTAACTTCTGTGCAATGAAAACAGATAACGTGCTTTTCCCATTGCATTATATATA
The DNA here is from genome assembly GCA_030378365.1 of Hybognathus amarus. Taxonomy (NCBI): domain Eukaryota; kingdom Metazoa; phylum Chordata; class Actinopteri; order Cypriniformes; family Leuciscidae; genus Hybognathus; species Hybognathus amarus. The sequence goes on along the minus strand of JAQIUQ010005974.1, from coordinate 3,063 downwards.
TTGTGCTTTCTTATTGCAATTGCACACTAAACTAGTCATTTCAATATTGAAGCGAAATTATTGCAATAGCCGTTCTTCTATAATGCACGCTAGAACTACACTAACATGTTCAGAAATAACTGAAGAGAAATCATTGCATTTAGATGTTGCATTCGTGTGTATAAAGAGAAATAATTGCATTAGCTGTTGCTTTAGAATGCAATAACTCATTCCGATATGCTTAGAGCAGAGAGTTGCATTGCAAGAAATAACTAACTTCTGTGCAATGAAAACAGATAACATGCTTTTTATATTGAAGGGTAATCATTGCAATTGCCATTCTACGATAATGCAAGCAAGAACTAACATTTTCCTCTGTGCAATGAAAAGACATAACAGAAGTGCTTTCTCGTGCATTTCTAATATATAACTAATATGTGCACATATCGAGAAAACATCATAAGAGCTGTCGCTTTACAATGCAGTAACTCATTCCGATGTGTATAAAGCACATGTGCATAGTTGCATTGCAAGAAAAAGACTAACTTCTGTGCAATGATAACAGATTAATTTGCTTTTCCCATTGCATGATATTTTGTGCTTTCGCATTGCAATTTGCACACTAAACTAGTCCTTTTTATATTGAAGGGTAATTATTGCAATAGCCATTCTACTATAATGAGCCCAAGAACTAACATTTTCCTCTGATGCAATGAAAAGACAGAGCAGAAGTGCTTTCCCGTGCATTTCTAATCTATAGCTAATTTGTGCACAGACGAGAATAGATCATATGAGCTGTCGCTATACAATGCAATTCCTCATTCCAATATGCATGCACACGTGCACAGTTGCATTACAAGAAAGAACTAACTTCTGTGCAATGATAACAGACTAACTTGATTTTCCCATTATATTATATATTGTGCTTTCTTATTGCAATTGCACACTAAACTAGTCATTTTCACATTGAAGAGAAATTATTGCAATAGCCAATCTACTATAAAGCATGCTAGAACTAAAACCATAATTTGTTCAGAAATAATTGAAGGGAAATCATTGCATTTAGATGTTGCATTCGTGTGATAAAGAGAAATTGTTGCATTAGCTGTTGCTTTACAATGCAATAACTCATTCTGATGTGCATATAGCAGATATAGTTGTATGGCAAGGAAGAACTAACTTCTGTGCAATGAAAACAGATAACGTGCTTTTCCTATTGCATTGTATAGTGCAAAAAGATAATGCAATGATTTCCTTTCAATACACAACTTTAAAGGTAGTTGCAGTATGCAATGCAATGCAGAGCAGTTCCTCTTGTTATCTTTTCTTTGCACAAGGGATACACAACGCACACTGAAGTTGTTGTTTATGCCAGAGAGTGGTTCATATTTAAATACTTAACATATTTCTGACCAAAGAGTTAGAACTTGAACATCCAAAAATACTCATTGACTCATTCTGATGTTTCATCAACCAGACATTGGTACATATTTTACCTACTTAATATATTTCTCTCCAAAGAGTCTTTGAACTTGAACTTTCCATAAATACTCTTTGAATCCTGATGTTTCATCAGCCAGACAGTGGTCCATATTTGAACTACTTAAAATATTTCTGTCCAAAGAGTCTTTGAACTTGAACATTCCATTACTACTTATTCAGTCCTTTGCTTTTTCATCAGCCAGACAGTAGTCCATATTTGATCTACATAACATATTTCTGGCAAAAGCGTTTGAACTTGAAATTTCCAAAAAAACTAATTGACTCATTCTGATGTTTCATCAGCCAGACAGTGGTCCATATTTGACCTACTTAACATGTTTCTCTCCAAATAGTCGTTGACCTTGAACTTTCCATAAATACTCATTGTGTCCCTCTGATGTTTCTTGAGCTCGACAGTGGTCAATATTTGACCTACTTAACATGTTTCTGGCCAAAGAGTCTTTGAACTTGAACATTCCATACGTACTCTTTGACTCATTCTGATGTATCATTAGCCAGAGAGTGGTCCATATTTGAGCTAATTAAAATATTTCTGTCCAAAGAGTCTTTGAACTTGAACTTTCCATAAATACTCTTGGACTCCTTCTGATGTTTCATCAGCCAGACAGTGGTCCATATTTGTTTTTGAACTTGAACATTCCATAAGTACTCTTTGACGTTCTTCTGATGTTTCATCAGCCAGACAGTGGTCCATATTTGACCTTCTTAAAATATTTCTGGCAAAAGAGTCTTTGAACTTGAACTCGCCATAAATACTCTTTGACTCCTTCTGATGTTTCATCAGCCACACAGTGGTCCATATTTGACGTACTTAACATGTTTCTGTCCAAACAGTCTTTTAACTTGATTTCATAACTATTTCATTGAGTCCTTTTGCTATTTCTTGTTCAAAACAGTGGTCCATATTTGACCTGCTTAACATATTTCATATTCTAAGAGTCTTTGAACTTGAACATTCCAAAAATACTCACAGACTCCTTCTGCTGTTTCATCAGCCAGACAGTGGTCCATATTTGACCTACTTAACATATTTCTGGCCAAAGAGTCTTTGAACTTGAACTTTCCATAAATACTCTTTGACTCCTTCTGATGTGTCTTAAACAGGAATGTCCATATTTGACCTCATTAACATATCTCATTCAGGCCAAAGTCTTTTAAAGCGCTAAGTTTCATAAGCCTTCGGTCTAAAGAGTCTTTAAAGCTGAACTTTCCATAAATCCTCAATGAGTCCTTTGTTGTTGTTTTTCAGCCAGAGAGTGGTCAAAATTTGACCTGCTTGACATATTTTTGGCAAAACAGTCATTGAACTTTCTATACATATTCATTGACTCCTTCTGATGTTTCATCAACCAGAAAGTAGGTCAAACCTACTTTAACCTACTTAACATATTTCTGTCCAAAGTGTCTTTGAACTTTCCATAACTACTTATTGAGTCCTTCTGCTGTTTCATCAGCCAGACAGTAGTCCATTTTTGACCTACTTAACATATTTCTGGCAAAAGAGTTAATTGAACCATTCTGATGTTTCATCAGTCAGACAGTGGTCCATATTTGACCTACTTAACATATTTCTCTCCAAAG
>JAQIUQ010005973.1:0-48846 GCA_030378365.1 Hybognathus amarus | reverse complement strand
TTTTTTTGCAATGAAAACAGACAACATGCTTTTCTGGCTTTTCCTATTGCATTATATATTGTTTTTTCGCATTGCAATTGCACACTAAACTAGTCCTTTTTATATTGAAGGGTTATTATTGCAATAGCCATTCTACTATAATGCACGCAAGAACTAAGATTTTCCTCAGTGCAATGAAAAGACATAACATATGCTTTCTCATGCATTTCCAATCTACAAGTAATTCATTTGTGCACGGAGGAGAAAACATCACATGAGCGGTCAGTTGATTCAATGCCTAAAATTACTAGCCCATTCTATTGCTCAAATAACACTTGTGCATTCGCATACAACTACAACTAACTACATACTACCATTAACTTGTTCAGAAATAACTGAAGGGAAATCATTGCATTTAGATGTTGCATTCGTTTGATAAAGAGAAATCATTGCATTAGCTGTTGCTTTACAATGCAATAATTCATTCCGATGTGCATAGAGCAGAGAGTTGCATTGTAAGAAAGAACTAACTTCTGTGAAACTATGCAGATAACGTGCTTTTCCCTTTGCGTTATATTGTGCTTTCTTATTGCAATTGCACACTAAACTAGTCATTTTCATATTGAAGAGAAATTATTGCAATAGGCGTTCTACTATAATGCACGCTAGAACTACCGTTAACTTATTCAGAAATAACTGAAGGGAAATCATTGCATTTAGATGTTGCTTTACAATGCAATAACTCATTCCAATGTGCATAGAGCAGATAGTTGCATTGCAAGAAAGAACTAACTTCTGTGCAATGAAAACAGATAACATGCTTTCCCCATTGCATTATATATTGTGCTTTCGCATTGCAATTTGCACACTAAACTAGTCCTTTTTATATTAAAGGGTAATTATTGCAATAGCCATTCTACTATAATGCACGCAAGAACTTAACATTTTCCTCTGTGCAATAAAAAAAAGACAGAACAAAAGTGCTTTCCTGTGCATTTTCAATCTACAACTAATTTGTGCACAGACGAGAAAACATCATATGAGCTGTCGCTTTACAATGCAATAACTCATTCCGATGTGCATAGAGCTTATGTTCATAGTTGCATTGCAAGAAAGAACTAACTTCTGTGCAATGAAAACAGATAACGTGCTTTTCCCATTGCATTATATATTGTGCTTTCTTATTGCAATTGCACATTAAAACTAGTCATTTTCATATTGAAGAGAAATTATTGCAATAGCCATTCTACTATATTGCACGCTAGAACTACATACTTTCATTAACTTGTTGAGAAATAACTGAAGGGAAATATTTAGCATTTAGATGTTGGATTCGTGTGATAAAGAGAAATCATTGCATTAGCTGTTGCTTTACAATGCAATAACTCATTCCGATGTGCATAGAGCAGATAGTTGCATTGCAAGAAAGAACTAACTTCTGTGCAATGAAAACAGATAACGTGCTTTTCCTATTGCATTATACATTGTGCTTTCGCATTGAATTTGCACACTATACTAGTCCTTTTTATATTGAAGGGCAATCATTGCAATAGCCATTCTACTATAATGCACGCAAGAACTAACATTTTCCTTTGTGCAATAAAAAGACAGAACAGAAGTGCTTTCCCGTGCATTTCCAATCTATAACTAATTTGTGCACAGACGAGAAAACATCATATCAGCTGTCACTTTACAATGCAATATCTCATTCCGATATGCATAGAGCACATGTGCATAGTTGCATTGTAAGAAAGAACTAACGTCTGAGCAATGAAAACAGATAACGTGCTTATCCCATTGCATTATATATTGTGCTTTCTTATTGCAATTGCACATTAAACTAGTCATTTTCATATTGTAGAGAAATTATTGCAATAGCCATTCTACTATAAAGCATGCTAGAACTACAGTACATACTACCACAACTTGTTCAGAAATAACTGAAGGAAAATCATTGAATTTAGATGTTGCATTCGTGTGATAAAGAGAAATTGTTGCATTAACTGTCGCTTTACAATGCAATAACTCATTCCGATGTGCATAGTTGCATTGCAAGAAAGAGCTAACTTCTGTGCAATGAAAACAGATAACGTGCTTTTCCTATTGCATTGTATAGTGCAAAAAGATGCAATGATTTCCTTTCAATACACAACTGAAAAGTTAGTTGCAGTATGCAATGCAATGCAATGCAGAGCAGTTGCTCATATTATCTCTTTCTTTATGCACATATGGGACCTACTTAACATATTTCTGTCCAAAGAGTCTTTGAACTTGAACTTTCCAAAAATGCTCATAGACTCCTTCTGATGTTTCGTGAGCCAGACAGTGGTCAATATTTGACCAACTTAACATATTTCTGTCCAAAGAGTTTTTGAACTTGAACTTTTCATAAATATCATTGACTCCTTTAACTTTGGAAATTATAGAATAAATTTGCATGAGGGGGATGTTGTGTGAAATTGTGCAATTTATTCTATAATAACTATGTGTAAACTTCTTGGAAATACTTTATAAAAATAGTCTTTTATGTAAAACAGCTTTTGCATGAAGCCATACGTGAAGACTTTATAGAACAGTCTTTTATGTAAAACAGCTTTTGTATGAAGCCATATGTAAACACTTTATAGACAGTCTTCAGTTATACAGTTTTTATACGTAAACTGTTTATAAGAAAGATACAGAAACATATTGTAGCAAATGTTTATTGGTTTTATAAGAAAGACACAGAAACATATTGTAACAAATGTTTATTGTTTTTATAAGAAAGACAGAAACATATTGTAACAAATGTTTATTGGTTTTAAAAGAGAGACAGAAATGTATTGTAACAAAATGCTTTATTAATGGAATGTAACCAGTATTATGCATGTAACCAGTATTATGCATGTAACCAGTAAAAGAAAAATGCATTACCTTAAATGTTATGTTCCAGACTAAAAGGCGAAGGATGCTGAGAAACTGTGCGAAGAAAAGGAAGACCAAGCTAAAGAGTGCTTTTTATAGGAGACTGTTGAAGGGACTGAAAGAGTTAAATATGGATCCAGGTCTAGGATTGGACAGATAGTGTATATGACTTGATTATGTAAGAAAGAGGTGTGACATTTAAATGTATTATAAAAAGTACATTGAAATGTATGGGGTTAGACTCTGGAAGCTGGACCAGACCCTCCATTGTTTGATGATCCAAGCCTGACACCTGCTGGTGTAACTTGTGAACTGCATTTATTGAACTGATTTGTTAACCTGATTGAAATAAAAACTTTGGTAAAATATATACAAAATAAATACAGATAATAAGTTGAAACGTTTGCCTGCCAAAGAGTCTCTGCTCTGTGATAAAGAACTTAGCCATGGAGGGTTCTTTCTACTAGAGTAAGTATGAATTTGTGTACTTATTATCTATTGTAGAATTTGACCATCTTTACCTTATAAGGTAAAGATGGTCAAATTCTACAATAGATAATAAGCCTAAGGTGAATGATTTAAAACTAGAGAGCTAGGATAGATCTAACACCATAAAACAATATATATATATATATATATATATATATATATATATATATATATATATATATATATATATATATATATATATATATATATATATATATATATATATATATATATATATATATATATATATATATATATATATATATATCATCATCATGCAGGCCGTTCTCATCCTTTATCGTCACATAAAACGCTATATGACAAAACGGCGCTATACAACGCACATGGCACCCTTTATCGTTAATATAACACGCTGAACCCAAGACGTTATAAATCCTTAAAGAGTAACTAAACACTTAACCAACTTTTTTTAGTTAATGATCTGTTAGAATGGAGCTTCATAAATGCTGTTCATTGATTCTAGTACATTTTTTGACAGTTGGCAATAAAGTCTTTTAATTTTCAAATATATGGTGTAAAAACGTCTGAGTGCTGCCCTCTTCAGGTTAAACGGAAAGCTCCTGCAGCAGGGGTACTCTCTGACGTAGCGAACTCTCTGACACTACTCTGTCACGCCCTTGCTGCGAGCTCACCACGCCCTTGGCAGACCCTGGTATAAAAGCATCTGGTTCCGTCAAAACTACTCTAGCGAGTCAGGAGTTGGATTTATGAGTATTGAAAACGATCAGGGTAGCATCATGAGAACCCGAACTCAAAAGATGGACTAAACATTTCTCTTTCCGGTGCTGACAGCATAGACTATATGGGACTGACAGGAAGAACGAAAGACTCGGACCCGGCCGAACTTGAGACTCGAGAGATGAACTAATCTTTATTCTTTCCGGTACTGCTGTACTATATCGCACGGCCGCTTCCTTTCGGCGCCCATGTTAACCTATGGTGTCGTTCACACCAGACGCGGAGCGCCGCGGCGAGGCGCAGCCGGCCCGCGCCGTGAAGCGCCAGTTTCGGCGTCTAGTCTATTTTTTCCGCGAGCCGCGAGTGATCCGCGTCAATTCCGGAAGGAAGTTACACCAAGACAAACTCGACCATCCGGTAAATGTAATCAAGATTTTCGTAAGTAGCCTAGTAGATGTTTTGGAATATTTAACATGACATTTTAATTATATAATGATGAAATGAACGAAATGATTCGATAAAAGATTTGTTCATTTTGCTGAACGAGACTCAAAGATCCGAGTCAGTAACATGATCCGAACTTCCCACCACTACAGCTGTCAATTAATCCGTCACTGCGGGTCTCATGTGCACGCTCCCCGCTCAGCCCCGCCCTTGGCTCGTCCCCTCTGTCTCCGCTGGGGTCTGCCCACTTTTTAAGCATTTTTCAAATTTTGCCAGTGGGTGGAGTCAGGCTTTGACCAGGGGTTTAGTTACACTTTAAGCGTGAATATGACACGCAGACCCTACCCCACACCTAAACTTAGCCCTCACAGCACGTGTTATATTAACGATAACGGGTGCCATGTGCGTAGTATAACGCCGTTTTGTCACATAACGTTCTATATGACGCTAAAGGATGAGAATGCGTTGATATATACACTCACCGGCCACTTTATTAGGTACACCTGTCCAACTGCTCGTTAACACTTAATTTCTAAGCAGCCAATCACATGGCGGCAACTCAGTGCATTTAGGCATGTAGACATGGTCAAGACAATCTCCTGCAGTTCAAACCGAGCATCAGTATGGGGAAGAAAGGTGATTTGACTTTGAACGTGGCATGATTGTTGGTGTCAGAAGGGCTGGTCTGAGTATTTCAGAAACTGCTAATCTACTGGGATTTTCACACACAACCATCTCTGAGGGTTTACAGAGAATGGTCCGAAAAAGAAAAAACATCCAGTGAGCGGCAGTTCTGTGGGCAGAAATGCCTTGTTGATGCCAGAGGTCAGAGGAGAATGGCCAGACTGGTTCGAGCTGATAGAAGGGCAACAGTGACTCAAATAACCACCCGTTACAACCAAGGTGGGCAGAAGAGCATCTCTGAACGCACAGTACGTCGAACTTTGAGGCAGATGGGTTACAGCAGCAGAAGACCACACCGGGTGCCACTCCTTTCAGCTAAGAACAGGAAACTGAGGCTACAATTTGCACAAGCTCATCGAAATTGGACAATAGAAGATTGGAAAAAACGTTGCCTGGTCTGATGAGTCTCGATTTCTGCTGCGTCATTCGGATGGTAGGGTCAGAATTTGGCGTCTACAACATGAAAGCATGGATCCATCCTGCCTTGTATCAACGGTTCAGGCTGGTGGTGGTGGTGTCATGGTGTGGGGAATATTTTCTTGGCACTCTTTGGGCCCCTTGGTACCAGTTGAGCATCGTTGCAACGCCACAGCCTACCTGAGTATTGTTGCTGACCATGTCCATCCCTTTATGACCACAATGTACCCAACTTCTGATGGCTACTTTCAGCAGGATAATGCGCCATGTCATAAAGCTGGAATCATCTCAGACTGGTTTCTTGAACATGACAATGAGTTCGCTGTACTCAAATGGCCTCCACAGTCACCAGATCTCCATCCAATAGAGCATCTTTGGGATGTGGTGGAACGGGAAGATTCGCATCATGGATGTGCAGCCGACGAATCTGCGGCAACTGTGTGATGCCATCATGTCAATATGGACCAAACTCCCTGAGGAATGCTTCCAGCACCTTGTTGAATCTATGCCACGAAGATTTGAGGCAGTTCTGAAGGCAAAAGGGGTCCAACCCGTTACTAGCATGGGGTACATAATAAAGTGGCCGGTGAGTGTATATATATATATATATATATGTATGTGTATATATATATATATATATATATATATATATATATATATATATATATATATATATATAAATATATATATATATATATATATATATATATATATATATATATATATATATATATATATATATATATATATATATATATATATATATATATATATATATACATATATATAAATTCATGACATATCACTTTATTCGATAAAATTCATTTAGTTTGAATTAATTTTTAGTACATTTAATGTGTTTTGTTATCCTAAATTTACATTGGATCAGTTTTGAAAAAAAAAAAAATACACAAATAAATGTATGTATATATATATATATATATATATATATATATATATATATATATATATATATATATATATATATCATATGGGGAATTATATAATTTTATTTACTTATTTGGCTTGTTTTACATGCCTTATACATATCATCTTTACATCCACTGTCACCATGAAATATAAATTGATGATTCTTATTTGGCTTATCTTATTTTTTATGGAATATACCAGTTCTTATTATAAATAAATAACTTGTACATATTTATTTTTTCTAACGATTCAATCATTTCAATCACTCACATGAGTGACATGATCTGTCACTCACATGAGATCACAGCAATAACAAACCTTGATGTAATGGACTTAATAGAGAGCGAATATGCCAGTTTCCCACAGCTTAATCATGCAGGTCGGCACAAATAAAATGTACATAATTGTATGCAGTTTAAAGACAGGCTCCACAACCTTTGGATTCACATTGGGTACATTTCTGTTGCTGCTACAGGGCAGCACATAATAATGCCTCCCCTCAACCAAACATAAGCTTCTTGTATTCTGTGAGCTACTGAAGACCCAGCATGAGACATACTTGTACCATTAAAAGGAGAAAAGAAAACCCCTGGAAGGACTGTTGTATTAAATTAAACATTAGTTTAAAAATGAATTTGTTTTAATTAGCCTTGTCAGTCAGTTATTGTATCCTCAGTTGCACCAGTCAGTATTTGGATCAATGACATTTTTTTGTGTCCAAGTGCATCATTCCCTTTTTAAAGTAATTTGATAAATTCATGACATATCACTTTATTCAATAAAACTCATCTAGATTGAATTAATTTTTAGTAAATTTAATGTGTTTTGTTATCCTAAATTCACATTGCATCAGTTTTGAAAAAATAAATAAATGTAAACACTTTTTTTAAGCTTAGTCAATGACCCATTAAACATTGTCAGATTAAGGTTTCTGTTAATTTTGAAAGAAATATTTTGTGTTAAAACATCAACTTTATTACATTTGTCTGATTTACCTATGAACATTGGTAATATGTTTAAAATTAAAACGGAGTGTAGAGATTAAGGTATTTAGGAACTGGAAAGTTCATTGAATGAAATAAACCTTTATTGATCCGAGGAGAATTTGTTTTGCACTCAAGAGAGCCACATTGAACATCAGCACAAATAACAGTAAACCACCCCAAGAAATATCCAGCAACATTGTGGACAGAGCATACAAAAAAACAAAAACAAACACAGCAATGGTATTGCATTATACAGCATTATAACCCCAGGATAAAAATCTAGAGAATGTATTTTTCGCTTAGCCCCTTCATGGAACACCATTATTACATAACTGAAGACTTTATACTTTTGTTGGATGGATTAAATTAAAATAGCATGCTTTTTAAGGTGTCTGACAGAGTTGACAAATTAAGCGATGAAGTGAATTAATGTACATTTTTGAAAAACACATTTTTAGAAAAAGAGTTCAATGTGGTGAATGGTTTATTATCAAATATCTTTGGCGTTTTCTACAAATATATTGGTTTATAATAATGTATTAAAATCATAAAAAAACCTAACTTCTAAAACATGTTTTGTCCCTTATCTCAAGGTTTATTTGGAGTTCCATTTGGTTTCTGTGACAGCATGAAAACGGTTTCCTCGGTTTTTGGTTGCTTAATTTGAGAAAATACAGACCAGCTGAAATTATAAACGGACCCTGAGAGACAGTGGTAGACATTTCTGTAGAACCACTACATCAAATTAAGTGGTTAAATCATTAAAACAATAAAGGGATAGACCATTTTATTTTTATTTTTCATGAATCACACAGAATTTAGCCAAGAACAGTAATGGGACCAAGCAACACAGTGTTGGACTCTGTTGTATCTGAAATGAGAAAAAGCAGTTTGTCAGAGCCAACATTCATAGTATTCAATGAAAGGAGCAAAGAGCAGACGTGAAATGTAGAAAATAAGAGTTTTTCATGGTTTTTATGGTTGTGCAAAGTGTATGCGGAAAGAGGCGCATATTCCACTGCTTCTTGAAAGTTGTGTCTCAAAAGAAAACTGAAGTAACATGGTACTGTCTTTTGTTGGCATGATGTGGCCTAGGTTAAATCTTACCTCTACTGACTGACCTTTTTAGTAGTCTACTCCCTTTGCCAATATGTTTCTGGTTGATGACATCACAAGTATTCTCACAGCATTCACAAACCTCATCCTTACCATCCACACTGAGCCACCTTCAGAAAGCAACATGTCAACTTGACATCAAATATCAAATGTTGTCTAATGCAAATACTTTTTCAAACAATTATATTTGGATTTTTAGTTTTATTATACCCTTAGGTTAACAAAAAAACACCCATACCCATTTCCAGAATAGGTACAGGCCTTGTTCATGATATTCAACTCCATTTCAACAATCTTCAGATGGCATGTAATATAGATCTATAGAGTAAAGAAGATTTGGGTTCATTTAGAATACTTTTTTTTAATCCAAAGCAACATACAAATGAGAAGCAATAGGTCCTAACTAAAGTAAAAGGAAAAATAAGTCATACTTCTCTCAAAATACTGTTCTATAACACTGAAGAGTGAAATGTTTCAGTTTATATGGAACTCACAGCATTACGGTGGTCTTTGTGGAAACGGAAAGCATCCATCTGCATCTGAAGAACATGATTTAGTTTTCTGGGCATGAAACGAGCACTAGATTCTGGCACTTTAGAGTCGACAAGACATCTACCACATAAGGGAAAGAAATTCCATTTGTTAACATTTAAATACAAATAGTTAATCATGTCATTAGAAAAATCATCAGGGTGGCATGATGTTTTAAAGTTTTACAGTACCTCATGAGTGGTAATATTTCAAAGCACATGTACAATGCAGTTAAATTCAAACGGATACAACCATTCCAAACATAAAATGTTGAATGATTAGTTCATTCTTTATTATAATGTTAGAATTAGAATGTTTTATTTGCCAAAGATGTGTAAATTTGCTTATGATTTCATTATCGTGTTTTCACTGCACTGGAATCCCAAATCACAACTGACCCATGGTTCTGAACGAACACGTCAGCGTGGCACTGATGCGGCATTAGGCTCCAGAGTGACCACACAACTGTCCATTACTAATCTGAGGGGAGCATGCTCAGCCATCAAGAAAGAAGCCTGGATATTCATCACTTCCCCAAGGTGGTACACATAGGATGACCTTTTAGTCCTCCAATCATCTAAGAAGAAAAGGGAAAATAAATAAACAGGGAAACCCCACTTTTAAAATGTCATTTAATCCTAAACATACCATTCATAAGATGGAAGGAAAAACCAATCAATTCCAGAGCTGAGGTGGTAGGCCAGGAAGACTTCATATCAATACTGCTTACAAAGTGGGTCCTGAGATATACACGGTGGCAAATATACAGTAGGAAGGCAGCAAGCCAGCAGAAATGAAGAGGTATAAATGATTATAACCATACAGATAACGTCCATACCTTTTGTAGCGACATTCAATAGGAATAGAAGTGGTGCTTGTCCTTACAATACCGAAGCTGTTCTGCATAGGGGTGTAGATCAATTGGTTTGAATAAACCAAATGATCTCCATCAATCTATATATTAAATAACAAATAAACAGTCTTTTCTTGACATACACTGACAAGCTAACTTAATATTCAACAATATTATTGATCTGCTTCCATTGACACCATTATAAGAGTATGCATATTATGCAAATTATGAATATAATAACTCCTTATATGAGAGGTCATTACCCAGAGTAGGAGTATAGAGTAATTAAATTAATTATCTTTTTGCAACAGAAAATAACTTTCACTAAACTTAAGCAGGACTATGACACTATTTTTGGCTTTAAGTACTACGTACTTACATTGAAATTAATAATTTGATACAATGGACTTGTGTATTTTTTACATTGTTTACATTTTTTACATAATGGAATTGTGTACATACATGTTTTTACATTGTACTTATATTTTAAAAATACCAGCATGTAATTACAGCAGTAATTAATTTATGTAATTACATTTGTAATTACACAGTTGACCCATCCCTCACACCTTAACCTACCCTTAAACCTATACCACCACACCTGTCCCTGAACCTTACCCGTATCATACCTCAATAGCAGCAAGTGTTTTACAATACAACAGGACCACAATAATACGTTGTACTTATTTTTCGATGCAAGTACATAGTACTTTAAGCCACTTAATATAAAGTATTATATTAAGCCCTATTTTCTTCTAGTTCTGTAGTACAGCCAAAACTAACTTTGTTGCATTATTTTCCTATTATCATTGTAAAGCTGCTTTGAAACAATCTGTATTGTAAAAAGTGTAGAAATAAAGGTGACGACTTGACAAATGATAGAAAAGCACATGTATTATTTACTTAATTCCCCTCAAAAAAGAACATTTGGATCAGAACAAAACAAAACAAAATAACTCATACATACCGATAATTCAGAGCCACACTGGTGCAAATCTACTTGAATCACATATTCAGTATCACTGTACTGAGAGGCTTTGCAGCTCTCAGTTGAGCACAGTTGACCGAGGCTAAACTCTTCAGCAGTGACATGATGGCCGTTGGAGTGAAGGTCGGCTCTGATGAGCACAATCATGCTTTGCTCAGTGCAAAGCACCTGCACAGGTGCAACTCTGCTCAAAGGCATGTCATTATTATTATCTTTAGGATCCTCATTCGGTAAAGATAAGACTTTGTACTGTCTAGAATCTGGCCCCATCATCGGACCTTCCTTTAAATTACGAATGGCGCCTGCAACACATATACTTAATATAACTATTGTCCCTACAATTTTACCATCCGGCATTGTCGTGGCTGGAAAAACCTGCATACAAGCAAAGCATGACTTGGGAATTCTCATTTAGGTGTATTTTAAGGGAGCCTATTTATTCAATTATGCAGTTGTTCTTAATTGATTCTTAATTGATAATTAATTTTGATTCAACACAGTAATTCATTCACTAAAAAATGTTTTAAAAATGAAATAAAACAATTTAGTGACTCTTTCTGCAGGTTTAGGCCCAGCGTAGGCAACATGTTAGGCTACTGTTTTTATATGGCAGAAACAAGTGCACTGAAAAAAAGAGATTTTTTTGCTGCTTGTTCAAATTAAAAAGAACTAAAGCAAAACAATCGCTATACACTTTGTTCTACGTTAAATCCATTGTTATCGTACAATCCATTGTTATGGTTATGGTAATCCACTTAAATGTTAAAAAGCACCTCACTGCCGATGACTTATGTTGCCAAACTCAGCCAACAGAACATATATGCATTGCTCAATCATTCTTTTTATTGATAATTGCTATTTTAATCATTTTCGAATAATGACTATGACAGTCTTTACTATAACCCATGGAATAATATCGACCACATGTATTATTCCCCAAAACAACTCCCTTTGAGTGGTATAGCCTGAACAATATTTGCAATTAACAGACATTTTCAGAACCTAATTTAAACACACCAACTTTATCTAGTGTGCTGCAAAAACCTTAGTTGTGGTGTATCAGCATTTAAAACCAGGTCTTTGTAGCTTTAATTTTAATAAAAAGCAATTAAAACAGAATCACAAATCAAATGAAATCATGAGTGTTTCCATTTTTTATTCCATAAAAAAAGAAGCAGACAATGAATGAAAACAAGTGGTGAAATAAAGGGTGAAACCGCTCATGTCTTGTTTCCTGCTTGTGTGCTTTGTGAACTAGATTTTCCTCCAGATTTAATCTTTGTCAGCATTCATATCCTTCGGTTTAGAAGTTCAGGAGTCCTTAGGAGGGTGAAATGTCAGCTGGCTCCTCTTCTGGTAGGGAAGGGCTTATACCCCATGTATGCAGTCCAGAGTCTTTCTCAATCTTAGAGGATCGAGTTGTGAAGAGTTCCTTGAAACCTACAAGATAAAATCAACAATTCCATGAGCAAACATAAGTACCCCTTCAAACAATGCTTCAATAAACAGAAATACTTTGCCATTTTTATACCTTCTTTTGGCAAGATTCTAGTCTTCCACATGCCTTGATCAGACTCTTTTGTCTCTCCTCTGCTCTCTTCATAGTCATGGTCTTCATCTTCACCGTCATAATCTTCATCTTCACTGTCATATTCACTATCCTCTTCCAGCTTTTCGGATTCTGGTTCACTTTCCGTAATATTGGGTTGTTCAGTGGGTTCCCATGAAGGTGAAGGAGTTACACCCACCCACTTGGTCTGTTGGAGACTTTATTTTAGTCAAGTCATCATCATTTATATAGCGCTTTTAACTTTGTAGATTGTTCCAAAGCGGTTTTAAATTTCCTATTATCACTGTAAAGTAACAGAGAATGTTTTGGGTTTATGGCAGCTCTAGGATAAAGTTATTGTCCAGCTAAAGTTAGTTTTGATTGATTCACTTCCGTCGCAACGATCATTAGTAATTAAAGGGGTGGTTTACTGCTTTTTTTCTTTGCATGATTGTGTTTATGGGGTGCAATATAACATGTATTTGTGGTTTTTCTTTTTTAAAAAAAGGTTGTTGCCCAACAACTGCTGCCTCTGGTTTTAAAGTTGGAACTGCTTCATGTTTTAATAACAGTTTCTTGTTGAATCAGGCATTGAAGTCGTGGAGATTCTGGAAGCTGTTTTTCGTAAATGCGCAGGTCGGAGAGCTAAATTACGATTGTATTTTCCAGGAACATAATCAAACATAAATTGTATCCATTGTTGATGAGCTACAGCATCCATGGGAAGCCCGAACACAGAAGACCTGACAGCGGGGTGAACAGAACACACTTTTTGCATATTCCGGAGGGAGAGTTGATGCGAATGTATGGGTTAGTCATGGGCATCAGTTTGGTTGCAATGACGAATTCATTCTTTTTTTCTAAGAAAATATGTTATAGCAAATAAAAACTGAGAAAATATCTGACCAAGAAAATATCTGACCAATGCCCTCTGAAAACAAATGGCATTGCTTGCAAATTAACATAGACACTCTACCCCCTTTCTCTGAGAATTTACATCTTCTCTCTCTCCCTCTCAGTCAGTCAATGACACTGAAAACTCACAAGAATATGTTTTTTAATGTGAATGTGATAATCTTTAAGAAGTGTTTGGAGTCATTTTGATGGTCTCAGGGTGACTGGTAATAATGTCTCATTCCCAACGTAATAAAAGAAAAGGTAATAAGGTTTAAGAATATAGAAATGTTTTGCACACAGAAGGGTGTGCCTTTTGACTTCACACATCTGGCCCCAATACGCATGTTGGGGAAATACAGTAAATTTCCACTGAAACTTACATATGAAATGAGGTCTGACTATAAAGGGAGATGTAACCAGAGTTCGAGGCTGCGATTCTGTATTCAGATCAGCCCGTGATGTTGTGTCTTCTAGACTCAGCTCATGTAATATGTTGGGTAAAGTTCTTTGAAGCATTTAATGGTTTGCATTGATTATCTTGTGGAATTGTAATAATACATTTACCTGACATAATAAATTGTTATACTTGATTATTCAAACAGACTTTGACTATATTTTCATTAGGTTAAAAGGAATAGTCAAGCATTAACGTATTAAATGATGCACAGATATCATTGATTAACCTTTTCATTTTATGGAGTCAGATGAAATGAGTTAATACATAAGACTAAATGTGTTGCATTTCAATTAAAATTCACTTTGCCATGGAAAAGACGGAACACGCTTGAAACCTTCACCACGAATCGAAACCCGCCATTTGGATCGATTTCGTGGCCCTCTTTACAGTGGTGACCCCGCGACGTGATCGCAAACAGATGGATTTTCGCGAGCAACGTCCTTTCCAGGAAAGTATGGGGATCTTAATCAACAAGAGGTTTGAACCTCTCTTTATTCTGCAGCTGTGGTAAGTCAACTTTTTCTAATCTTTTGAAAAGTATTGAGAAAATGTTGTTTGCCGTGTTTTGCGGGTCGAAAAGCCCTTTGTTTAGTCCGAAACTAAAACGTGAGGACATGATAACGGCCGCAGCGCGCAGATAAAAGAGTAAAACCCTTCTCTAATAGAAAGATATCCTTGTTTGATAAAGCAAAAGAAAAGAAATCTAAATTTGATATAACATCTTTCAAATGATTTTTTGGGTAGACTTAACATTACTCGAGGAGCTATAAAACAAAACTTGCATGTCTATCTTCATTGTTGTATTGGCTTTGTTGAAACAAACCAGCAACACATGAAGAGAAACAACAAACAACAGAAATAAAAATCTAAGTTTATAAACAATCGGAAAACACATGATTTCATAAAAAAGGCAAATCGATATTTATGATGAAGCAAACTTTGAAAAGACACAATGATATGATTTACAGGCTTAGAAGCAGTTTAGCAGGGTTAAATGCTAGTATTCTCCATGCTGTTTAGAAAAAACGAGGCTAAGATAAATGCTAGTATTGCCCATGCTGCAACAAGCTAATGCTTAATTCTAAAGTCATGCTGCTTAAACAACGATGCTATTGCTAATGCTGCATTCAAAAACGCTTAACCCTTTGTATGACCAGCCCACATGGGCCACATTGAATAATATTCTATAATAAACAAACTAATCTTGACAAACTTTATATTGCATTTGAAAGCTTCCACTGTAATACATATGGGATTAAAAAGCAATAATGCAATAGTTTGTATTTTCAAATTTGGAGTTGTGCTTCACACAATGTAACACACTCATAGAACACACTGTATAGTTGTTTGTGCTACTACGTGCACATAGGCTAAACACAGGATTGCGCACTGTAAGTGTTTTGGAACACTTAGGTAAAGGCTGTTGATGTATTCAAGGCTATATGTATCCTGTGTGAACTGAATAAAACGTGTGTGTGTCTATGCTGATGTGGTCATAATGTGATTCACAATGCTCATTAATTCTTGAAAAGTTTGAGACCGAAATACTTTTCATATTTGGAAAATGAAATATTGCCACTTTTGAACTCATTCGGATATGATTATTTTCCAGAGTAGAGGTCGGATTCGTATATTTCCAATTTTTTTGCGTCAGTTTCAGCGACGGCTAACATCCGGTAACATTTTATGTGTACTTAAACAAGGAGGTGTTTAAGGGGACTTACATATGTCTTTGATAGTGTACGTTTGGAACGGCAAATCCTAGATATTTAGTTGAATTACCACTGATTTGATGACCGGACCGAGTGTGGCATGCAGACTTTAGAGAAGGACCGCAGAGTGATATAGTTTCTTAATCTAAAAACGGGGAAAATATAACTAAAGAATGAAAAGAATTATCAAACGTTAAAATGACTTTGCTTCATGTAGTCTGAATTTTTGTATCCTTGGTGGAAAACGCCCATAGCTGCGAAAAAAAACACGCAAAAGAACATAACTGAGAATCAGAAACTGTGAACGCGAATCTCATTACAAAAAACAAACATCTTTTTATATTGAAAGCTTCAGGGAAAGAATTTCCCCAAATATAAATTGGAACATGTATAAAGATACTGTCCTGTTTACACTATGGCCCGAAAAGGTTCGAACCAACACTGCATAAACTCACTAAAAAAGGTCTTAAATGGACGTTATTGACAATGAAATTCTCACTTGGTGGGAAACCGTGGGTAGTAAACAGAAGAAATCAAAACATGATGAGATAATTGAGGCTTTAAACTTCATAAGTTAGAAATGTTGTTGATTTATCTAGCCGTTTATATCCTCGTTTATGGATGTTAAATGTGAAGAAGTGCATTCTAAAAATGCAGAGGAAAAAAATGTCTGAGGCAAAGATCCAAGATCTTCAAACACAACTAGACAGATTACTAGCTGAGCAGTTAGCCCTGACTGAAAAGTGTAAAAATCACAAATACACCATTGCAGATCTTAAGGCTAAACTAATTGTTGAAAAGTCCATTTCTCCCAAAACGCTCAACAGCAATGGGACTAAAAATGTGCGCCTCTTAAACGAGTCATCCTGCTCTAATAACCCTGTACCTTTTCAGACAGATGAAGCAGGCGATACATTTTTGAACAAAGTGCCTGTTTCAGTCTTTAAGGTGATTCGGCACCCAAACGGCACAGAGTCAACAATTCGGCGTCCTCTAACGGTAACTCAATGTAGCTTGTTTAAAACAGAGATCGGACCATTCCCTTTGAAAGGGCCATTCGAACCATGGTGGAAATGCATTTTTAGCCTAAAACATGCATTTCAGCTTGAACCAAAAGATATTTGGCAAATTGTTATCAGCTCAATTCCAGATGTTCTGAACTATAAGATACCACTGGCTTTGATGACAGGCACCATTGTGCAGTCAATGCATCAAAACAAGCATGAGAGTGAACTCTTTAATAGAATAAAACAATGTCTCCGCGATCTACATGGTTGTAGTCCTGTTGGATGGGAACTGATTTTCAGTCGGAAACAGAGTACTGAAGAATCGTTTGAGACATATGCAGAGAAAATGTTTGAACTGTTTGAGGAGTATTCTAGGAATTGAGGGTGTTAACCACAACAAATGTAACTTTCCTTGAATTATTCCTTACAAATGCAGGTCCGCGTGTACAGCAATCGCTCATGTATGGTGCTTCTCCAGCAAAAAATACATTCAAAGGTATTGTTAGCTGGGCAACAAGAATTGAGTCACGAAAACAAATACATGGTGAGGTAGCGGTGTTAGAATGTCATGAAAATCCCCCATTTGCAGGAGAATTCAGAAAGCCACACGGTGGCAAACTGAGCAGATTCTGTAATTCCTGTCACAAAACAGGTCATGCAGAGGAAAAGTGCTGGTCGTTGGGCAGAGGCAGACCTCCTCCCTATTTCAAAAAACGCAGACAACCACAGTCTGATGACACAAACCAGCGCTCTGCAAGGAACCAAAGATCAAATGCATCTAAAGCCCTCACTGAGCTAACAACTTTGGTCACTCAAGGCCTTCAGCTATTAGCGTCATTTGCTAGTCGGGTCGCAGCCCAATAGCAAATAGATTAACATCTAAATTCAATAAACCAGTCATTTTTTTCCAGAGACCAGAAATAACAAATTCATTTATATTCTTAAATTCTACTATACATTATATTATAATCACCAAGCAGGCATTAATTGGAGAAGTGTGAAATTAATCCTTACAGTTTGATTTCGTTGACCTATTACCCTGTGCCAAAAAGGGCGGAGGTGTGTTTTAATTCTAAGGTGTGGCACAGGTAATTGCCAACTGACCAAGGAAGCAAATTTACAAGGAGGGTGTGAACTAAACATCAGAGGTAGCGAGAGACCACCACTAACCAAATGTGTGAATGACACCATTAAATAATTCATGCCCACACATCTGGCTGTAATGAAAGCAACTTGAAGTTTAAAACCCGAAGACTGGGATCTCTAATGCTGTGACAGCAAACTGTGAAAGCATGACTGCAATAGCAGTGTTTAGGTGTCGCACACTGAAGCAATAATTCAGAAAATTGCAATGGACATGATAATGGAGCAAGCAAACGAATGTCCACATGTCTGAATTTGAAACTGTTGAAGACATTAAAATTAACTGTGGTTCTCTCATGCTAATGTAGTGATGTGCTGTTGTGGGGCGTAAAGGCCTTTTAAATTGCCTTTTCACCCATCTCCCGAATCTCAGGTTATGTTCTAACAATCATGAAGTCCGGGTGTCCGTCCTCCAGAGAATTGTAGAAGTTAACCTGACAGAAACAAATGCAGATTTGTTTCTGTCAGTTAACTTCTCAATTCTCTGAAGGACGAACACCGGACTCATGATTGTTAGAACATAACCTGAGATTCAAATGATGAAAAGACAATTTAGGAGGCCTACTACGCCCCACAACAGCACATCACTACATTAGCATGGCCTACCAGTTTAGAACTGGAACTAAAATTTGCAACACAATTGTTACACAATAGATTCCACCCATCTCCTAGACATGAACACTGACTGAACACACTCCTCCATCACAACACCCTTACAGCATCATCACCTGGAATAGATCAAATCTATCCAGACTGAACATTACACATCATAAGAAGATGAAGATGACATAGAGTCCAATAATGTTACTTCACTAAAAAGATCTATTGTGCATCTTCATTCACAGATCCGGATAGCTTCACACACATAAGGATGAGAAGCTGATCCCATGACATAGCACACACTATTCACCACACCCTGCAAACTCATGGGAAAACACATATTAATGGCTACAGTCACAAATCAATTCAATGCATCAAAAAGCAGTGGCAGACTTGCCATTAAATTTCTTAATGTTTAAACTTTCTGATTGTTGTTAGGGTGGTTGGAAAATCAGAGGGCCCCTGATTTCAACAAACCACTAATCATCATAACAGAAACATCATAAATAAATAGATCTGAAGTGTGAGCGCTTCAATCAATTACAGAATTCACAATTCAACCCTGTCATTGACTGTGACTTAGCCAACAACAACAACACACACACACGCGCGGGCGCGCACGCGCACACACACACACACACACACACACACACACACACACACACACACACACACACACACACACACACACACACACACACACACACACACACACACACACACACACACACACACACACACACACACACACACACACACACACACACACACACACACACACACACACACACACACACACACACACACACACACACACACACACACACACACACACACACACACACACACACACACACACACACACACACACACACACACGCACACACACACACACACACACACACACACACACACACACACACACACGCACACGCACACGCACACGCACACGCACACACGCACACGCACACACACACTCTTTCTCCCTCTTCTCTTACACAAACACTCAAACTCACTCAGCCGAACAAACATACACTCTCACACACAGACGTACTCATACCCTCACACAAACACACACTCTCACACCTGCTGCAAGGAATGAACAATCTCCATTCTTGAATACATTTAATCATATTCCACTTCCTAGATTTGCATAAGTGGCTTGCATTGGAAGATTCCTGAACAAACACTGATTATGATATGTTTTATTGTTTTTATGACATGATTGAACATTGATTGTTTATTACATGACTTTTTATCATAGAATCTATTTGATTATTTTGAATACACCAACCTCTTGCTGCATTTCCTTTTATAATTCAGACCAAAAAATATATATATTTAAGAATTGGATTTTAATATGAGACATTCTTACCATTCAATACCCTGAGAAAAATATGAGCACACTTGCTGAAAAGAACATGGTATTTTACATTAACCATGACATGATTTTGTTTTGTTGCATTATGCGTTTCTATGCATTTCTTCTTGAGTTCAAGTTCATATGTGTTTCAATCGCGAAAATGGACATTTAAGATGCTTTTCAGACGTCTCACAGAGAGCCGTTCACCCACTGAGGCCTGTCCAGACAACCGCACCGCTGGAGGTGACAGGATTGGTCAAGAAGGGACAGATTATCGTTATGGGGAAGGTGCCAGGGAAACGTGAGTGTCTTCATGAAGGAACGACACACCAACTGAAAGTCAAGAGGTCCAGATTGACTATGAACTTTGCTCCCATCACCAGAAGAAAGCCTGAACGCCTCATCCACCTGCTGGACTCATGCTACATACACCTGATGAGAACAGCTGTTCTGCAGGTGAACAAAGCCCTCTGAGCTTCTACAGATGCCAGCATTGAAAAGAGACAATTGCTGAATTACACCAAGGATTACAACAAACGTCTTACTCTGTGACCCCTTAAGTGTCTGAAACTTACCCACGGGGGTCAGCGGGGGATTCTGTAAGACTGGAAAACTGATTAAAGAGAATAATACTGATCAATGCCCTCTGAAAACAAATGGCATTGCTTGCAAATTGACATCGACACTCTACCCCCTTTCTCTGAATTACATCTTCTCTCTCTCTCTCTCTCTCTCTCTCTCTCTCTCTCTCTCTCTCTCTCTCTCTCTCTCTCTCTCTCTCTCTCTCTCTCTCTCTCTCTCTCTCTCTCTCTCTCTCTGGACTCTCTCTCTCTCTCTCTCTCTCTCTCTCTCTCTCTCTCTCTCTCTCTTCTCTCTCTCTCTCTCTCTCTCTCTCTCTCTCTCTCTCTCTCTCTCTCTCTCTCTCTCTCTCTCTCTCTCTCTCTCTCTCTCTCTCTCTCTCTCTCTCTCTCTCTCTCTCTCTCTCTCTCTCTCTCTCTCTCTCTCTCTCTCTCTCTCTCTCTCTCTCTCTCTCTCTCTCTCTCTCTCTCTCTCTCTCTCTCTCTCTCTCTCTCTCTCTCTCTCTCTCTCTCTCTCTCTCTCTCTCTCTCTCTCTCTCTCTCTCTCTCTCTCTCTCTCTCTCTCTCTCTCTCTCTCTCTCTCTCTCTCTCTCTCTCTCTCTCTCTCTCTCTCTCTCTCTCTCTCTCTCTCTCTCTCTCTCTCTCTCTCTCTCTCTCTCTCTCTCTCTCTCTCTCTCTCTCTCTCTCTCTCTCTCTCTCTCTCTCTCTCTCTCTCTCTCTCTCTCTCTCAGTCAGTCAATGACACTGAAAACTCACAACAATATGTTTTTTATGTGAATGTGATAATCTTTAAGAAGTGTTTGGAGTCATTTTGATGGTCTCAGGGTGACTGGTAATAATGTCTCATTCCCAAGTAATAAAAGAAAAGGTAATAAGGTTTAAGAATATAGAAATGTTTTGCACACAGAAGGGTGTGCCTTTTGACTTCACACGTCTGGCCCCAATACGCATGTTGGGGAATACAGTAAATTTCCACTAAAAGTTACATATGAAAATAGGTCTGATTATAAAGGGAGATGTAACCAGAGTTCGAGGCTGCGATTCTGTATTCAGATCAGCCCGTGATGTTGTGTCTTCTAGACTCAGCTCATTTAATATGTTGGGTAAAGTTCTTTGTTCTTTGAAGCATTTAATGGTTTGCATTGATTATCTTGTGGAATTGTAATAATACATTTACCTGACATAATAAATTGTTATACTTGATTATTCTAACAGACTTTGACTATATTTTCATTAAGTTAAAAGGAATAGTCAAGCATTAACGTATTAAATGATGCACAGATATCATTGATAAACCTTTTTCATTTTATGGAGTCAGATGAAACGAGTTAATACATAAGATTAAATGTGTTGCATTTTAATTAAAATTCACTTTGCCATGGAAAAGACGGAACAAGCTTGAAACCCTCACCACAAATCGAAACCCGCCATTTGGATCGATTTTGTGGCCCTCTTTACAAGGTTCTGTTTCTGAAACACGATGTCCTGTAGCTTACTGATGTACATAAATAAAAATGAACACAAAGATGTGATGTCCGACCAAAAATGTGGTGGTACTTTGGGTGTAATTGGTTGTACAATGAGATCTAATATATGTTGTTAGTATAGTGAGTATAGATAGTATACCCACCATTATTGCATATGTACAGTGAAATTCCAGAGGCAGCATTTTTGCCTAGCATGTTGGGACTCGGGGATTCTAGGGTTCTAATCCGCACTCGTATCGTCTTTTTTCCCTCATCAAACCTGATAATGTTTACCAGTGGTTGTATATGTTTTGATGAGGGGAAAAAATACACAAGTGCAGATTAGAATCCAGAGAAACAGGGACACGTTTGTGTGCAATTTGAATTGTGATTTCACCGGAACGAATCTCTGCAACAGAGTGCACGTCTGAGAGAAGACAACACATTTCAGTGCTAGATCGCCTGTTATTTGAAAACAAATTAAACGAATGCTGTTAACTGGAGATGTTATTTCTATTGGTACATCTGTGCCACGAGATGTTTTAAAAGTGGTGGGGACAATATCGACCCTGGCAAAAGAGGTGGGGACAAGTCCCACCCTTCCCCTCGATAGATGACAAACCCTATGTGGTTTGTTACGTATAAAACCCGTTGTAGTCCCATCAAAGTCAATTTTGTAGACATTAAACTTCCTGATTTTTAAAAGACGATATCTCTGCTTACACTGAACTTTTTAGCGCTGCCAACTTTGCAGATAACCTTCATGCACCAACAGCAACATTACACACTATTTAAAAATCACAATCAACCACCCCTTTAACTTAAGGGTCGCTAAACACGACACCGCTTTAACAGAAAAGTTCTCTCTATGCAAACTTTAAAAAACACGGAACCTGTGAGAATGCTGATGGCGTGCACATGCGCATTAAGAGTTCCTTCTATAGATATGCGTGTTTTAGGCTGCAGTTTTCAGCAGTTATAAGCATTTTAACTGGAATAACCTTCAACTAAATTACCATGTTAATACTGATGAGGTTACAAAAAATTAAACTAAAAAAGGCCTCATTTATGAAACTTTGTGCATAAAATGGACCAAAAACTGTCATCTGGACTTACAAATTACTACAAAAGTTTCGCAAACTTTAGATTACGGTGTTTAATGAATTCTAAATCATTTTTAAAAATGCATGCACACTTCCAAAAACTATCCCAGCCCATGAAACTATGCGAATCATATGCACATTTAACTATTTGGTTAAGTAATTTTGTTATATTTTATGGTAATGTTATGTCACCAGTTTGCCTAAAGAACAAAACATAGATATTTTATGTACTATTTACACGTAAATGGGAGCAGGTGTAAATATTGTGGTACCAACTAACGCTTTTAAAATAAAGATTAATGAACCCCAAAAATTTACACTAGAATGGCCTTGCGAACAATTTATACAAATGTATTCTGCTCATGTTTAATGAATAAGGCCCAATGCCTAAATAGCAGTTTGAAATCAGTTCACATTTTCCAATTGTAGGCACAGGTCATTTCAAAGGCAGTGACAAAAAAATGGAAATCCATCTTCGAATATATTAGTTTAAGTTTTGACTTCTGTTTAAGAAAAAAAAGAAAAAAAAAAAGACCTACTGTGTGTCCTAGTTACTCCTAGTTTTTGACCCAGTTAAAGAGATTGTAACGTATTGAATACAAACCCATCTCAGCAGTGACACCATTCTTCCATAGGCTACTATGAGGCATCGGTTTCTTATCTTTACTGAGAGAAGGGAGAGGAGGAACACCCTCCTTCACTCTCAGGAGGTGCCAGAAATCCCATTTTGCTTTTCTTTGGAAAGATGGCCAAAGGACCCACTGTTTTCTCTAATTCCCACCCTATTGACACAGAGCCACATTTTTCAAAATGGTTAGTACAAATATGCTTGTCTGCAGTTTTAATGTCAAAATATCAACCAATATCTTTAAAACACACAGTTTAAATGACTTGCTTTTTAGGATAAGATTACACAAAGACAAAATCACCAGACCCACTTACCCACTGAACCAATTCCCTCATCCTGTGGAAGAATTCATTTCCTCCAAGAGGGAAGAGGCTCAGCTATCTGTTAGCAAGGAATTTAAATAACTTTCAGAACCCTCTTGAATTCTGGGCTGGAATTTGTTGGGCTTTGGGGAAGATGAGTTCTGGTCTGATCTGGAGCAGAGGTGGCCCAGATTGTTGCAGTGTGGATTGGAAGGATGGAGCATACCCTTTGTTCCTTGGCAGCTATAACAAGCCCAGTCGTCTCCATCTGCAGCCTTCCAGCTTGTAGATTAAAGGGGAGTGAGAAAAACTTGGGTTGGTTGCCCAGAGAAACAATATTGAAGAAAATACAGTTTACATGGCAAGATGTAAAACTTTACTAGACAACATAAAAAAGGGGAGGGAAAAGAGAAAGCAAAGCTTTACACCTTCCATCGATAAAGGAGCATGCTTTATGAAAGGGGTCAACTGCATCCATTACAGGGTTAAGCTTGAAGATTACAGGTGATGTACATCTGCACGACAAAATGAGAAGTATGTTAATTTGAAATCAAATGGAACCACTGACATCAGAATTCAATGTGTACAACAACAACCCACTTTTTGTGTTTTCCATCCAATATCTATTAAACCAAGCAAAAATAACAAACCCTCCATCACCATTTCATAATGTTTTGAGCCTGAGAACATGTTTTCATGGGAATACACTATATGCACCTCTGGCCTCATCTCTTGGTGGAACTTGAAGGCATCCAGCTGGAGTTGAAGTTTGTCATTTTGGATTCTGGGCAGGAAACGGAGACTTTGACCCGGTTATTGGTCCATCCATCAGACAACTAATTGGAGAGGGGAAAATTAAAGTGTACTTATAAGTGATTTAGCCAAATATTATTTCCCAAACATTTCCTTTCATTTGTAGTATCAAGACATTAGAGATATATTGATAATGACTTTTTATGACCGAATATCGATTATTGCATGTTTATGTGCCTGATAACCAGATATATATTTGTTTTCTACAGTTGTAACAGCACTGAACAAAACAAAACTGTTTTATCACGTTTCTATACTTTAAATTAACTCCCTCCTTACAAACATAAAACACTTCTACATCGAATAAATAAAGGGGTCCGAAAGGGTGTTAAAAAGTGCAGCATCACTAAAATGTCAAAAAAACTAAACAACCTTTGGTAGTGGTAACAAATGACAGGCGAGTCTAATCAACTAGTTTTAAAGGGTTTGTTTTTAGTAAAATGAAGAGTAAAACGGAATATTAGTACACATACATTTGTTGGAATATGCGGTAACACTATTTTACAGATGTCCGTGATACAGAGTAATTACTTATTATGTACTTAGTAGGAAATATTGTAATAACATGTAACAAAATGTAATTAATATGTAACTAAGTTATGGAACAGCATGTTACTTACAGATTGTAATTGACACTCATGTAATAGGCAGTTACTGTTATACATGTGTAATAGGCCGAGTAGGTTACATGCTGTGTTACCGACTTGGTACAATTTAACAAGTACCTAATATGTTACTAAGGTAAAAAGCCTGCAGTTACACATGGTCATTTTGTACCTTCTAGAAATAAAGTCTATCACATACTTAAATGCACTTCATGAGTATCTACACCTTATCCATCTGAATTAACTCACTAGTCCACAGCATAAATGCATGCCGTAGCTCCTAATTACATTGCAATTACATAATATTACACAGGGATAAGCTACTAAAATGAAGTGCATCAAGATTGTACTTAAGTGTACTACATGTGTATCTACAAACCTTATCCATATGTACTTTAGCTTGAATTAGACCTAACTCCCTCATTCACAGCATAAATGCATGTGGTAGCTTCCCAATTACTTTGCAATTACATAATATTACACAGGGATAAGCTACGCAAAATAAAGTGCATCAAGATTGTACTTCATGTGTATCTACATACCTTATCCATATGTACTTTAGTTTGAATTAGATCTAACTCCCTACGTTCACTGCATAAATGCATGCGACAGCTTCCGAATTACATTGCAATTACATAATTTTACACAGGGATAAGCTACGCAAAATAAAGTGCATCAAGATTGTACTTCATGTGTATCTACATACCTTATCCATATGTACTTTAGTTTGAATTAGATCTAACTCCCTCGTTCACTGCATAAATGCATGCGGCAGCTTCCGAATTACATTGCAATTACATTAATTTTACACAGGGATAAGCTACGTAAAATAAAGTGCATCAAGATTGTGCTTAAGTGTACTACATGTGTATCTACAAACCTTATCCTTTAGTTTGAATAAGGCTTAATCCCTCGTTCATAGCATAAATGCATGCGGTAGCTTCCTAATTACATTGCAATTACATAATTTTACACAGGGATAAGCTACGTAAAATAAAAGTGCATCTAAGATTGTACTTAAGTGTACTACATGTGTATCTACAAACCTTATCCATATGTACTTTAGTTTGAATTAGACCTAACTCCTCATTCACTGCATAAATGCATGCGGTAGCTTCCTAATTACATTGCAATTACATAATATTACACAGGGATAAGCTACTTAAAATAAAGTGCATCAAGATTGTACTTAAGTGTACTACATGTGTATAAACCTTATCCATATGATAGGGGAGAGCGGGGCACAACCTAACGCATTTTGGTTTTTGGATCAATTAATTAAAAATAATTAGGTTACATTAATATTTTTTTACACAAGCAACGTACACATCTCTGCTACAAATTAACACTTAAAGTTTTTTTCTAGGACCTACCATTTTCGATACAGTTGTACTGAAAGTGACAGAAGTGCAAATGTTACAACTTACCCCATATGTGGGGTTAATTGTAACAGACAGAGGGGTTAGTTGTAACACTTGTGTGTAACACACATAATTCAGTACTATTTTATTTGTATGGAGAGACCAGCCAGACAAAGCAAAATCAATTGGCCAAAATCCATTTGAAAAAGCTGCCTGGGAAAGCTTCGATCAAGACCTGTACAACATCCTCAAGAATTTGCAACGAGGCAGTTCAATCACCAAGCTAAACCTCTTTGGCAGCATTGTTTATGGGGAGGGCAAAGAGAGGTTTGGGGAGGTAATCCAGAGGAAAAACATCCCGAGAGAGGTGGGAAGGCGCGAGCAAGAGATTCACAAGCTTGTGAAGGAGAGGAGGCTGCTTAGGAAGTCCTGGAAAAAAGCAGATGAGATTGAAAAGGAGGGTCTGAGAGCACTCTGGGACCAGATTAGAAGCAGGCTTGCAACCCTGAGAAGGGCAGAGCGGATCCGGAGGCGAAGAAGCAAGAAAGAGAAGGAGCGAGCAAGTTTCTTCGAGACCCCTTCAGATATGCCCGAAGCCTGTTGGAAGATAAGAAGAGCGGGAAGCTGGAAGCCACTAAGCAGGAGCTTGAGGAACACATCAAGAAACAGCTAGCTGATCAAAAGAAGAACACCCCGCTTGGGTCACCAGGGCATGTGCCTCGTCCTGCTGAGCCAGCCACCGAATTAGACACGACACCACCCAAATGGGCTGAAGTCAAGTTTGCTGTAGATAGGGCAAGGTCTGCCTCTGCACCAGGGCCAAATGGCGTGCCCTACAAGGTCTATAAGAACTGCCCCATGGTGCTGAAGCTTCTCTGGAGGCTGATGAGAGTAGCGTGGAAGGCTCAGAACATCCCCTCAGAATGGAGCTGTGCAGTGACAACCTTCATCCCAAAAGAACAAAATTCCTGTAACATCAACCAGTTTAGAGGCATTGCAAGGGAAAATATTATTTTCGGTGATGGCAGAAGCGGTTAACCAACTACCTCCTGAACAACCGCTACATCGATACCAGTTGCCAGAAGGCAGGCGTCCCAGGGTTCCCCGGGTGCGTGGAACACTCAACCATGATCTGGGAGCAGATTCAGACAGCCAAGCGAGAAAAACAAGATCTCCATGTAGTTTGGTTAGATCTGGAGAATGCCTATGGTTCCATTCCCCATCAGTTAATCACCTTTGCCCTGGAATTCTTCCACATTCCACCCAGCATTCGGAACCTCATCTCTAATTATTTCCGCAGCTTCACTGTTTGTTACACAACACAGGAGGCAACGTCAGGATGGCACCATCTAGAGAAAGGCATCACAATGGGTTGCTCAGTCTCTCCCATCCTTTTCACAGCAGCCTTCGAAATTATTCCCATTGGCGGGAGACAGATGGTGCGAGGGGTGAGAGGACAGTCAGGCCAACGACTGCCAAACCTGCGGAGTTACATGGATGACGTAACCATCCTCCTGCAAACAGCAGCCTGCACCAACCGGCTGATGAAGAGGCTCGAAGAACTTCTTAGTTGGGCCAGGATGAGAAGAAAGCCCGCTAAGTCCCGGAGTCTCTCTATACGCAAAGGAGCAAGAATCGATCACATCTTCACAGTGAACAGTAAAAAGATCCCAATACTAGCAGATCAACCTATCCGGAGCCTTGGGAAACTGTATACAGCCGGTTTGTCAGATAAGCACATGACGAATACTATAATGCTACAACTCACCGAAGGTCTGATGCGGATCGACAATAGTCATCTTCCGGGTAAATTCAAGATCTGGTGCTACCAGTTCATCTTATATAGGCGGCTAATGTGGCCTCTCAAGATGTGTGAGATAACTACCTCCAATGTGCAGAAGATGGACTCAAAAGCCAACAACTACATCAGGAAGTGGCTGGGCTTACCCCGGGGCCTCTCCAGTGTTGGTCTGTTTGGGAGGAACACACTCCAACTGCCACTGAGGTCAATCCTGTTGGGCTACAGACAGGAGAAGGCAAGGCTTGTTCTAGAGCTGAGGGACTTGCCGGATCCATCTGTGCGGAACACCAAAGCCCCAGTTCGAACAGGTCGCAAGTGGAGGGCAGAACTGGCAGTCGATCAGGCTATAAGCAGGCTAAAACACCAAGAGATTGTTGGCAGGACACAGTCAGGAAGATCTGGCCTGGGGTGGGGTACTGCTCCGAAGAGGTGGTCCAAAGCCACAAAGAAGGAGAGGAAAGAGCTAGTGATTTCTGAGGTGGTCAGGACAGAGGAGGAGAACAACCAGATCAAAGCCCTTAGCCAAGGTCAGCAAGGACGCTGGACGACCTGGGAGGGAGTAATGAGCAGGACCGTAGGGTGGGCTGACAGTGAGATCCCCCAAGCCAGGCTGAGCTTCCTCATAAGGTCCACCTATGACACCCTCCCAAGCCCCAGCAACCTCTGCCTGTGGTATGACTCAGAGGAGTGCTGTCAGCTTTGTAATGCCCCAAATCCTAACCTGCAGCACATTCTATCAAGCTGCAAAACAGCACTGACCCAGGGTCGGTACAGGTGGCGCCAGCGACCGTGTCCTGCGGAAGCTGGCAGAGATCCTGGAGGTGCGTCAGGGCGGAATTAGCCAGGGAGCGCCTATCACCAAAGTCAAGACGGCCGATCCACTTTGTCAGAGAGGGAGGAGGGGCCAGCCAAACTCAGAAATGCTCTGAAAGTCCTTGCCGAGGAGGCCGAGCATGGAAGCTTTTGGCTTTGGTTAAGAAGGAAGGATAAGGCGTGGGGAAAACAAGGGTCCTAGGGTTAGCTGCAGGGGGCAGCAGGGAGACGTCCCGCTGTTGCTCCACCACCGTGAGATGTTCCGGGATTAATGGAGCGAAACATCAATGAAGGGTGGCTCCCGGCTGATGACCCTGCAGCTACCCGAAATGGCACCGTCGGAGGTGCGGCAAGCAGAAATGCTCAGCAGGCAGTCACTTGCCTGTGCTATCACCTGTATAGTTTGATATTGTTTGTGCATTTGTATAGACAGATATCCATACATCCATCCCTCATCCAATCATCCTTCTATTGTGGATCAATATCATGAACAGAGACATAGAAAAGGGCTGCACAGTTTTGCAATAAATAATAAATTAAATTAAATTATAAAATATTGTAATTGCAATTAAATTAGAGTTGTGTGTGGCAGCTGCATGTACAATTACTATTATTATTAATAATAACAATCATAACAATACAAATGAGCTTAAAATAAAAATTTAAAGGGTTATTGCATTAAAAACAGGCAATATTTTAGTAAATAAACAAGTTATCATTCATAGTAAACTAAATTTTAAACATTTTAAATTCCAACATTGTTTGTGAACGTCCAAAAGTTAAATGTATACTCAAACCTGAAAAGTTGTGTGGCTCCGTTTTCATTTGTTTATCATTGTACACTTGGCGGCTTAGTTGTAACACTGTGTTACAATGAACCCCGCTGTGTATTACATATTTTAATCCTAGTTAACAGTCGCTTGGAATTGCTGACATGTTTCAAAACGGTGCTATGTTTGAGCCAACAAGACAGTGATTAAAGTAATCTAAAGTTGGATTTGGAAACGTATACACCTAACTCAGAAACCGAAAAAAAATCTATGATGAAAAAAATTACTTGCATGGTGTCAAAACACTCTGTCCAGTATCGATCACGAAATATAATCAAAACTTTCCGCAAATTCGCAGAAGACCTTCTGGCAGTGAGAGAAAAGAGCGGAAAGACAGCCTGCTTTATCCTGACTGACTATGGAAAACGTCTGTGTTGCATTTAACCCCGCATTAGGTTGTGCCCCGCGCTCCCCTACTTTAGTTTGAATTAGACCTAACTCCCTCGTTCACTGCATAAATGCATGCGGTAGCTTCCTAATTATATTGCAATTGCATAATATTACACAGGGATAAGCTACGTAAAATAAAGTGTATCAAGATTGTACTTAAGTGTACTACATGTGTATCTACAAACCTTATCCATAAGTACTTTAGTTTGAATTAGGCTTAACTCCCTCTTTCACAGCATAAATGTATGCGGTAGCTTCCTAATTACGTTGCAATTACATAATATTACACAGGAATAAGCTACGTAAAATAAAGTGCATCAAGATTGTACTTAAGTGTACCTCAGTGTATCTACATACCTTATACACATGAACACTTAAGTACAATATTGATACACTTTTAGAAGATACAAAATTACCATGTGGAAGTGCAGGCTTTTTTCACACCTTAGCAACATATTTAAATACTTGTTACAGTACAACATACTTTTTCATATAATTACATTGTACATTGGTAACACATGTAGCCAACTCGGCCTATTACACATGTGTAACGGGCCTATTACATGTGTGTAATTACAAGCTGTTCCATAACTTTGTTACATGTTAATTACATTCTGTTACATGTTATTACAACGTCTACTACTAAGTAATTAATTAAGTAATTACTCTGCATCACGGATACCGTAAAATAAACTGTTACCGAATATGCATTCGTTGTAATCGCGATTTGATGTATTCACTGTTTTATTTTTCTGACATTTCATCTCACCTGTCAGCGCTATCAGAACTTTTTTCTGCATTTTACGCCATGTCTTAATTACTGTAGGCTCAAAATGACAAGACGTGATGTCTCTATGGCACCACTATGGCTGCGTTTGAAATCACCCCCATACCCTTAAATAGGGCACTACTTGAAGGGACAGACATTTGTAGTGGCGTCCAAAATCATAGTGGCTGATCGTGCGCACTCATTCAATTTCACAATAATGTATACAACCGACGTACGCTCAACGGCTAGAGAACAACTTAATTATTATGCACTGCAAGTCGCACACTGCGAAGTCGCAAACACAATTCCAGCTTCAGCTGATTTATGATCCATCCATTTTCCAATCCGCTGGTCAAATGTGGCCTACCGCATTATATCATTCAGGTATAAATTCCTTAATTATAAACAATTAAGTTGTTTAACTTTTATACATAATTTTCATGATAGTTCAAGATAAATCTTTCCATCTTATTAATGGAGCGGCCATTGGTGCATGGCATCAACTGCATTCAGCGTGGTTGTAGAGCTCATAATTACAGCTTGTAAGACGATAATTTTCAGAGACCTACTTGTACCACATGACTACTTGTACCGCCTTACCACTTCAGATTCATTTAGGTGTTGATAATAGCCGTTTTCAACTTGAAGGGGTGCTGCATAGACCAATCTGTGTGTATGACAAAGTACCATGAGGTACTAGTCCTATGAGGGATTAAATAAGAGCAGCTCCATATGCTTTTGAATTGCTCAGCGGTTCTTTGGTTCACGCGCCACTTCAAGTTGAACACACCTGCTATCAACGCCTAAAATGAATCTGCAGCGGTCAGGTGGTACAGCAGTCACAATGGTACAAGTAGGTATCAGAAAATTCTCATCTTACAAGCTGTAATTAGGAGCTCTGCAGTGATGACCTCTACAAATTTTTCAAATTGAAATCTCAATTACAACATGGTGTGAACAATGAAATGCCTTCTGGCAGAGCGCTGTTTTTATGCATTTACAAAGAACTTCTTGCAGAGAAAGATTAATACATTGCTAATAAACTTTCTACTAATTACAACTAAATAAAGGTAATATAGTCAATGTTAATTTCAGGGACTTTTAAACTAGTGGATCTGGATAAAACCCACATTTGATAAGGGCATCGAGCCTGAGCGGGCATTATGAATGCGACTTTGAGACTGAATCATCGGAAATGTCCTACTTTCCACTTCTGAAGGTGTGATTATGAGCATGATGCATTCAAGTGCTGTGTTGTTTGAAAGAACAGGAACCATGGAGGTTTATTCAGGTTTAATCTGGCCAATTAATTCGGGAAAATCTCATTAAAGTCTGAATGTAACCTCATTCATTGACAACCAAATCTATATTCAGTTCACTGAACGATTATGAATTTTAGACAAATACAAGCTATTTTCGTTGTGTATAACATACAATACACCTCAAATGATTAATACTAGAAATATACACTACTTTAAAGACAAGGTAATGTAACGGTTCAAAAACTGATTAAGTAACTGAAACAGCAGCAATCGTTCTCCCCTCCGCTGTCTTTTAGTTTGTGGCCAGCCCATCTCAGGAGACTTATGCTGCCTTCACTGAATCAGAATTTCCTACTTTCCACTTCTGAAGTCTGTAATTACAAGCTCATCGCATTCAAGCCCATTGTTGTTGGAAAACACTTCGACTCTACTCTTGCGATTTAGAGTATATTCTGAAGATATACATGTATATTTTAGAACAAGTGTTTTGCGCTGTCTTTGTCTTGACTGGAACCTGGTTCTGATACCCGTCAATAGTGAGCTAAAGAATTAACACTAGTTAATATAAGATTATAATGGCACCCAGGGTGTTCTTGCTCAGGCTTCCATGGTACAACTTTGCCTGACATGCATATATGCAGCAACTTCAGCATACAGTCCATGACTGCTGTCCTATGCAGGGCCACTTTACGGCATACGGTCCCAGTGACTGCTGTCCATCCTGCTTAGGCTTGGGACATTCTGAGAGCAGGGCCTCAGACTGAGGATGCCTGTATGAATCTTCTCCATGTCGTGGGAGCAGAGAACTTCCAGGCTAGCTGTTGCAGATGGACTCTTGACCTCAGAGATGCCTCAGCGAGCAGTGATGGAGAAGGCAGCGCGTTAGAAGTAATGAACTGTAATTGGGCAATTGGATGACTGTCACTTTCCCTGATTCAGACAGGCTGCGATCTCTGGTAGCCAACCAGCCTGGATTTCTGTTGAGTGAGACTGGGTCTCGTGTACATGAGTCGTGCGTGAACAATGATGGTATCGAGTGTCGATTGACATCAATGAGACATCAGCTTGCCAACTCTCACACATTTGGCCATGAGATATGGAATGCCAAAGCTGACTTAATTAAAAATAAATAAATGAACAAAAAGAAATGTAAAAGCAAAAATACATAAATACACAAATATACAAAGAAATGTAAAAAAGTAACAAATAAATGGAGTATTTTCAGCTTTTTAATTCCCAGATATTTATGCATAATAGTATTTTTTCACACATTTATTTATACATATATTTATTCATTTATTTATTTCCACATTTATTTCCACATTCATTTTATGTATTCATGCTTTTAAATGTTTACATTTATTTTATTTCCACATTTATTTATTCCAACATTTCTTTCTCCGTATGCTAGTCAGAGGGGCCGTGTTTAAACAATCGACCTCAGAGAGTGGCAGTGCTGAAGCTTTGAGGCCACAGTAACACCTTGTGATGTGTGACCAAATGAAATTGGGTAGGCTAACACCTATTTTTCTACAGTCTATCTGGTTAACACACATAGCACACATGAACAGAAACTGCACTTCAAATGAGGTCTGACATGAAAGCGCATTAAAGTATCGACACTCATTAGAAAACAATGTAAATGCAGTGGATAGGGCTGATGGCTTGCGGTTTCGGCTTGCGTTTATGGTCAACCGAGCTCGCACACCGAGCAGAAAACGCAGAGAGAAACCATCACACATTCCACCGAGCTCCCACACAAGCATATTGATCTATGAGTTTGAAATGCGACTGAGTACGCGGTTTACATTCGCGCTTCTGAATTTCGTATGCATAACAGGTAACTACTCAAATGCTTAGACGCAACTGATATTTAGATGCTGCTCCCCACTGATAAATCACAAGTCACCAATTTTTAATTATTCTTAAATCAAACAAAAGGGGCATGTAACGCAGTGAGCCACGCGATCTCATGCCATGCATTCTGTATTAAGTTTGACTTTTAATGACTTAATGACTTTTGTTAATTTTATTTTACCGATAACAGCCTTATTATTATAATAACGGAGTAGTTTATTGATTCATATTAAGAACTTGACATATGATGTATAGCCTAACTACCTATTTAATAAGGTTTGGGTATGAAAGAAAACAGTCTCAATACCTTGTGAAAAGGGGCATTGTTCAGTTACAGAAGCGAGGCTAAGAGTTACAGAAACAATTTAAAGACTTTTTAAAGCGGTCCTGTTATCCGAATGGTTTTCTTAATAGGCTATATATTCTGATTATACGTTGAAGAATAAAAAAGAGGTTTGGTTTTACTCTATATTTGCATTTATATATATATGATATTTAGTGACAAATGTTTTAGACTTCTCTTGTCTTCTAGACTTGTTTCGCAAATCAGAAAACTAATGCCCTGTTCAGATTACACGTTTTTTTTTGTCTGCTACGATAGTCACTGTGTCAGATTACGCGATTTTGAATAATAAAATCTTGTCGTGTCGTGGACAAGACACAATGTCAGACTACACGTCTGCTTCCTGACCTGTCATCGCATGCCGTCTTTAACGGCGCGTGATGTCATCAAGAAAGCGAAACTAGCGCGTGACTTCCGGAAATGAACGTAAACAAACAATGGATGAAGCGGTGAGTGTTGTATTAGCTGTCCTGTGTTCAGAAAAACCCGACAATGGACACGTTACTGGATTGCTCGGCATTGCCTTTTCAGCGTGAGAAATACACGGTGTGGCGTGTGAGCGTGTGGACTGGTTGAATTGCGTATGTCTCACGGCCATTGCGTGAGACTTGAGAACCCTGCTCGAAGAGGACAGTACGGGCTGTCAATCCTCCAAAGAGAACTTGAGGTAAACTATTGTTTTCTTATATATTTTTACTTTTAGTTTTAACGTTAGCACCATAGTCTCTCTTTCGTTTCGCCATTTTTGAAAGTTGTGTACAGAAAAGATGTGCTCCTATTGGTCAACCTCATACATGTGATGGAAGCGTCGTGAACGACCATTACAAAAATTAAACATGCTAGTCTTTTTGTCGTGATGTCGTGAAGCATCGCAGACGCGACGTAGGTTGTCTCCCACTATGACACACTATACGAGATGATACGATCGAATCTTGCGTGCCGACGCCCGTTGTCGTTTACGAATCCCCACGACACCCTACGTCAAACGGATCGTGCCAAAATCGGGCTAAAAACGTGTAATCTGAACCAGGCATAAATGAATCCAGCCCTCTGAAAGACCCAGCTCAAAGGCCGGATTAGCGCCCTCTGGAGGAGACGCCATATTGCATCCTTGCAAGTAATGTGGACTGTTTGGCTTGTAGACAGATAGGCTTGTGTGCATTTGTGAATCAATACCGCGGAACAACAGTCTCAAAAGTCACGTGACTCGCTGTGCATGAAATTACATGTACAGATAAAGCATTTGTGGATTGTGAACAAAGCAATGCGAGTAAGGACAATAATGTTTGATTGCTGTGTGTGTGGATCTCTCGTTGCATTCGTGGATCGCTGTGTTTGTGGATCTCTTGCTTGCATCTGTGGATTGATTTGCATGTGCATCTGTGGATTGCTTTGTGTGTGTGGATCTGTACCGTGCATCTGCGAATTGCTTTGTGTGTGTGGATCTCTATGGCGTTCCGATAGGCTCTTTAATCTAACTTTGCAACATGCACTCGTCTCAATGAACGTCTCACTCAACGTCTTATTTTTTTTTATTTTGCTATTCATTTCTATTCAACTTAAGACGCAGACGTGAAGCAGATGTCACGCAGACGTCACGCAAATCACGCGTGGCAGTGAAGTGTCGGGTCCAGACGTCACGCGTCATTCACGTGTGGCAGTGAAGTTATTTATTGTACACGTATTTAACACGCTATCCACAGTACAGCACGGATCAGTGAAGCGAGTGAATCGAACGTTCTGAATCGGTTCTTTAATCTGACTTTGCAACATGCACTCGTCTCAATGAACGTGACACTTGCGTCTGTCTTATAACGTCACGTCTGCGTCTGTGATAGGACTTATGTGTGTTCATGTTTTTCTATCCTAATGGGGACTTCAACCAGAATGCAAAAATTCTTGATTAAATAGTGGTCCACACACAAACCCCTGGTCCAATCTGCATTAAACCACTTTAAGCGTTATTTTAATGATTTTTCTATGGGAGTAAAATGCTTAATGCGTGGGTTAAAAACGGTAAAAAAATTATTTATTACTTTATTGTGATTTACCATAATGATTAATAAATGCATGCAAAATTATCTGTGTACTTGATAAATGTTGCAGATATGATTTACAAAAGAATGCCTTTCAACTTGTTTGCAAACTTCAGAATTAAATGAATGTGCAGCCATTTCTAAGTAAAAAAGAGAGTCTGCAAGCCCTATATGTGTTGTAGCCATTAAATAAATTTAGTTTCATATTTGTTATAATGTAATTTTTTTCCTTCTGTGATTATGAAAATAGCAATAGGCTATATCTACCTAGTTAGACAATTGGTACATTGAACAGAGATGATTTTGACCACTTCATTAAGTTTTGTTTAGAAGAAAGGCTTTATTTAAAGTAAATTTCGTTTTGTATAGCCCAAATTGTATTCATTTTAATCAATTTTTCATCAACCAATTGCCTGGATTTAATAAATAAAGCAAATATAACAGACAGCCATAAGCATGGAGCGCGGCCGCGGTACCTCGTGAACTAAAGGTGCATTGCGCAACATTTTATGTTAAAATTAGCCGTTTTCTAACCCATACAAGCTGAAACAATCGCCTGATGGGCTGAATGAGCCCTTCTCTGATCACTGCGATCGCCTCTATAATCCTGTACAGTGAAATATATAGAGGGATTCGGGCTCGAATCTGAGACTGGGCGTGACGTCATGCGCATTCACGCTCGCCTGGCTATGTGCCTGCGGGATTAAGGCATTCTCACCCCAAGGCGTCACCTAACTGACGCCTTGGGAAGCATTTGACCAAGCTTCAATATCTGACGCTTTGGGGGCGCCCTCTAGCGTCAGTCCATGACGCCCTGAGGATAGCGTGTAACCCTACCCCAGACCTAAACCTAACCGCGTCATTTAACTGACGCTAAAGGAAAGTGTCAGTTAGATGACGCTGTAGGATCGCGTCATGAACTGACGCCAAAGGGCACCCCAAAGCGTCAGATATTGAAGCTTGGTCAAAGGTGACGAGTTGGGGTGAGAATGTGTTGGCAGGATAGTGTATTCGCGCGTTCTCCGCATCAGAGAAGACAACTCGAGCGACGCAACTTTAGTCAACTTTCCCAAAAGTAGAAGATGGATTCAAAGGGGCTGTTTAGTCTACATCTGGTCACTTCATGCGTTTTCTGTGATCGGATAACTTATTCGATCGTGAAAAGACCAGGTTGAATCCAGACGGATTTGAATCCGACAGCTCAAACCATTGAGGACGTGGTCTGGGCTGTATTTCCAGACGAAAACTGGACAAGTGTAAATGCATCTGGTTGTTGAAAACAGGCTATGTCATGTTGTTTTAGTCATATATGACGACGTGCATCAGATGAGCAGGCGAGTGTATTTATAAGCCAGCGCGCCGCAATCTATCGCAAATGAAAGTGAAAGTAAGACGCATACGAATAACACTAAGTTACCTTCTACCTCCACTATCTTCATTAAAAGTAGCCTTAAGAAATGAAATGATCTCATACCAGGGCTTTTGCCGCTCTCTCTTATTGCTGTCTTTGCTGATTTTGAAATAGCCGAAGCCGATGATTTATAAAATGCAGCTCATCTGTTGCTTTCGGTGACGTGCACTTCATTAAATCTGCATATAACGCTGGAATTGAGTATCAGATTAATATCCGTTTTGCAAAAACACATTTATGTGACCAGGTGTAATGGAATCGTTTTGATAAATCAAATAGATCTGAGAAAACGCATTGTGGCCAGGTGTAAAAACAGCCCCAAAGAGACCGGCTTGTAGTTCATTCCAAACCCCAACGCAAACTCCACGCAAGACAAAGAAAATACAACTTCTGTCTGTCCAGTGCCAGGCGTCGGAATAAGACTAGAGTCAACATCGGGAAGGCTTTCAACAAACGGAGAGATCTCGGGCGGTCTGCTTATAGGGCTCAGAAGTGTTCATGAACGTGTTTCCATAATAATACAATCATAAGTGGATACAGTAAGCACATAAAACAGTTCAACATGGAGATCAATGGAAACAAAAGCCAAAGTTTTCTACCCCTGTTTTCCCCTCACACACACATAGGCCTACATAAGTGTGAATTTACTCAAATGCCTTTCCTTTCATATATTTTAAATGACTTGCAGATTTATAACTGTATTACCTCATTATGACTGTAACAAAAGATGTGTGCCTGATGCTCCTTTGGTTATGAACAGCTCGTGCAAACGTGCGTGTATTCCGGTATGTATACTTAAGTCTATGGTATTCCATGAGCGCGCACGCAGTTTCATTTGTCACCAGAGGGGGCGTAGTTCTGCAAAAACTCAGAGACTTGCGTTATGCTCCTTTAAGAATCTCGTCATAAATGAAACAAAAATATTAGAAATAGCCTAAAGAGTCTATTTATTTTTATCTGTTGCGTTTAAAGACAGATATGTCTAAAGCCTGAAATGTCTTTAAATGAAACAATTCAATAAAAATACATTTTAAGCGTTCTATATAGAAACAATTCAATATTAAAATAAAATTTATAGTCTTTATGTTGTTGTTTTGCTTTGAGTTTATGCTCACTAAATAAAGGAATTAATAGAGATGGGGGAAAAAATAATATAACCACATTTTCTCCCGTTTGTCGCGCCCCAATTGTCATGTTTCTATTCCCCACCAGTGGGGCGCGCCCCACACTTTGAGAAACGCTGCATGGTTTAACAGTATAGCCTATATTTGAAAATATTCAGAATTATATGTTAATAATACAATATATTGCATATTACATAAGACATTTTCATATATTTAAAAATGTGAGACAATATATTTACTAATATATAATGTAGCCTGTAATTTTATATTATACACTTCCTATACAGGGATTCAAGTTGTGCGTCAATATGGGAGTACCTACGACGGATTTCCGTCAATATCAGGGTCACCCTGTCCTTATGTCTTAAATTACTCTTTTTATTATTTTAAAATAAAGGCCGTAAATATGCTTAGATTTCTCAAATAGTGTAATGTTTTCATTTTAGTTTGAATGGGTTCGGAAGAACTGCTTCGTGTTCACACAATTTTAAAAGTTATTCTAATATGTTTATTTTTTATATTAGGCTACAAGCGTAATAATTCATAAGACCTATAAGTAGCCTAACGGCTTGGAAAGTATTCTACTCGTTTAATAAATGTTCAAGCCCTTGCTTGCACACACAAGTAGGCTAAACAGCAGTCCTGGCAAAGCGCACCCATGGTAAAAGGAAAGAAAGTTACAGAAAACATTTTTAATTTGACAACAGTTATTAATAATAAAAAGTAGACCCTACATGACGTGCAAATCGGATAATAATCAAGTGCAAATAATCTAGTTTTGTCAAGGCATCGGTCCCGAACTGGCATCCACACTACATTTCAACATCTGCTTCCTCCTTCTGGGTGTAAAATGTTAATTCTATCTGCTACTAAACATTATAAACTGCTCACATTTTTTTAGTGTCTATTTTGTTGAATATTCTTAATTTGTGCGCATTTTCTGATACATTTTACAGGGAGTACATTTTACTTAATTTATAAACAAACATAATTGAAGAGCAGTAGGCCTATGCATTCCTTATGAGCTATTTGGTACATCCCCGCTCCCCCGCAGCAGACGCAAACGTCACGTTCGGCAGACGCATA
Source organism: Hybognathus amarus (assembly GCA_030378365.1). Lineage (NCBI taxonomy): Eukaryota > Metazoa > Chordata > Actinopteri > Cypriniformes > Leuciscidae > Hybognathus > Hybognathus amarus. Next base: position 8,520 of record JAQIUQ010005973.1, on the reverse strand, counting down.
CGAGACGTTTGGCAGACGAACGAGTGATGTTGCAGATGCAGACGAGGCGTGCGGCAGACGCAGACGTCACGTTCATTGAGAACGAGTGCATGTTGCAAAGTTATATTAAAGAACCTATCGGTGTGCATTTGAGGATGGGTGTGCGCGCATGCGGATCTCTCGCGTGCATTTGTGGATGGGGGCTCGCGCATATGGATCTCTCGTGTGCATTTGTGGAAGGTATTGAGATTGTTTTCTCTCCATACTGTTTCTCTACATATTTGGGTAGCCTATAAAATCAATTTATAGAGGGAATGGGGAAATATCACCACGACCATGCACGACCGGTGCTGTTTGAATGGGCATGATGATGCTTCTGTGCTCCAATGGCGTGAGATGCGTGGCTCACTGCGTTTAAATGAGCCACTTTTGTTTGATTTAAGAAAGAATAATTCAAAATAGGTGAAATGCAGTTTCTGTTCATGTGTGCTATGTGCATTAACTCATACAGCCAACCCTACATACAGTTAGGGTGAAATACATGACTTAAAATGCGATATTGCATGCACAGCTCTTGCATTTCGTTTGGTCACGCACCACAAGGTGTCACTGTGGCATCAAAGCTTCAGCACTGCTACTCTGAGCTCGATTGCTGATGTGAGTTAAACACGCACCCCTCATTAGTATACGGAGAAAGAAATGTTGGAATAAATATATGTAGAAATAAATGTGGAAATAAATAAATGTATAAATAAGTAAAGACATAAAAGCATAATACATAAATGAATGTGGAAATAAATAAGTTTATAAACAAATAAATAAATGTGTAAAAAGTACAATTATACATAAATATGGAAATAAAAGTATAAACACTCATTTGTACTTTTTTCCATTTCTTTGTATATTTATGCATGTACGTTTTTTTTTACATTTCTTCGAATATTTATGTATATATTTATTTTTAATTAAGTCAGATTTGGCATTCCATAAGACATGCCGGCACGCATTTGATTGGTTTCACACGACACGCCACACCCCCGATTTCTCGCACTGAAGTGTTAGCCCGTTTGGTCTGCCTTAAAGATGAGTTTATCTATAAATCTAACAGTTAAGCAACATTTGTGATTGACTAATTATAACAAGCGTGCCTGTGAGACGAAGACTGCTCCAAACCTTGTAGCGCGCACACGACAGAGAGGAAGAGCGAGTGAGAGACCTTACATGTGCAGAGAGCATCCTGATCTAGAAACAGGACCCCCCGTTGGAGAAGTCAAAATTCTACCTCAAATCTGAGCAAGCATTTCACGAGACAGTCTCACACGGTTAACTAAAGCAGCAAGCCGGTACAGGAATGTGAAACTTACTGAAAAAAAACCCTGGCCTGAACCCCCAACTGACATGACCGCTGCGGCTACATGCTGATGGGATAACCACCGTTTCACTCTGAAAAAAAACAAACAAAAACTTGAAGCCAAAATGTGGCAGACCTAATAGGAACTCCACCATCACAATTTATACAAGGGTATGGGGAACAGTTCATAGGAAGTCACAGCCAAGGCAATCAACCAATTGAGTTAGTAGCACTCAATTGTTTAATATCTGACCGAGATGGCAATCAAACTGACCGATTACGTCCAGTGTGAGCCCTTTCTGGGCAATCTGAGAGCCTCAGGGAAACTGCGACAGTCAGAGCAACTGTAGGAGCTAGAGTTCTCAAGGGGTTGGCCCGACAAAACCTGACGGGGACCCGCGGGTTTGGGTCAAAAATAAGCAAATGCCTCGGGTTCGGCTCAGGTCGGGCTTAATCTTTCTTCACCGTAACGAAAGTCTGGCTGCTGGCGTGCAAAGTGCCATCGCGGGTGGCTGGCCAAGGAGAACACGCCTCAGTCCATCCACAGTGGACGCACTATTCTTCCTCCATGATGCCTATTATAAGTATTTGATTATGTTTGTAGGCTAGGCCTATATTTGTTTCAAAGCCCATAGCCCATGTAGGATTGTCAGACTGATTGTTTAGGTAACAATATGTATATTTTTACGACAATACTGGCACGGATTACCCTCAGAAGGCCTTCGTATATCACCCTGGAGCCGGATGGATGACTTTTGTGAAGGATTTATGCACATTTTTGGGACTTGAAGGAGCTGGACCCCATTTCTTCACATTATATCCACTGAAGGGTCTAAGACATTTTCTAAAATAACTGAAAATGTGTTCATCTGAAACAAGATTGACATATGCATCTCGAACGGCTTAAGGGTGAGTAATGCATGGTTTAAATATCATTTTTGGCCAAACTATCCCTTTAAAGGGGAGGTTGATTGCGATTTCACTTTTTCCATTTCAAATAGTGTGTACTGTTGCTGCATGAAGCAGTATCTGCAAAGTTGCAGCGCTAAAAGTTCAACGCAAGTAGAGATATTGTCTTTTAAAAATCAGGAAGTTTACAGCCTACAAAAACGACTCGATTGGGACTTTTAGACGTCACTAACCCATACATTTACATCAACCCTCCCTCCGGAATATGCAAAAAAGGGCATGGCCATATTTTTGCGGCTCGTCGAGCGAGTTATTGTTCACCCAGCTGTCAGTTCACCCAACTGTGCACACACATTTTAGATATTCTATGTTGTACTTTCCATGCAATAAATGCACATCCTTAAGTAAGGTGCTTTTATTTATATTGTGCATTTACTGCTGGGCTATGGGCCATTTCAGGAGCATCCTTAATTACAATTTAAAATCTATTGTTATTGATTTGAGAGTTTTTCAAGAGTTATTGAAACCTATCTTTATTTTACAAATAATGGTTCAGAGAAGAATAGATCCTGATATCCTGTGGTCACTTAAGGACAAAGTTCCCGGAATTAGTAATCGTAATTATTCCAAAAGTTTTGGAATTCATTCCAACAGTCCAACGTATCAAGGGAATTTAGGTATTAATTATCCCTGAGCTTCCCAGGGGTAAATATGAATTAAGAGGGCATTAATGTCCAATTTTTTAAACTAGGATTTACAATAATTAAATTAACAGAGAGAGAGAGAGAGAATTAAATTTAGCGGTTTTATTTTCAAAATGCACTCATTCATGGCTGTTTTTTTATTCATGTGAAATTACGTCTTTATTAACATGACTGATTATGTGACGCGAGTCCATCTTTATTCATAATTTAAACTACATATCAAGCATGTAACATCTATTTTTTCATAAATATCTGTTTTGTTAAAGCTTAAATAAAGCCGACAATACATGAATACATTTGAGAACAATGTATCATTTGCGTGACGGTTTTGCGTGATAAGTGAACCAGAACAAAAGTGGATGTTACTTGTTCAGATGACATTTTCCGATGAAAATGATTGCTGGTCATACTTCCAAAAAGAATAATCTGTGGTTCTGAATGCCAGTATTGACACCAGCACAGTAATTGCCATCTGCACAATCTCTTCAAACATTGAGTTCATTTGCACTGTCGAACTACAAGTCACTTTAAAAAGAGGCTACATGCTGTTTTCCTGAAATTTAAACTGGCGACTGACACTTGTGGCCCAAAAACTGAACTGCTCTTCCTTTCTGCTCGCTATCGGCAGCGTGTGCGTCTGTCCGTGCACACTTCACAAGTCATCTGCTACATGGAGGTCAACATTGTTTACAGAGGTAAGAACAGTTAAATACATATGAAGAGTTAATGATATGAAGAGCTGCCATTTGAAATTTTCTTCTTAAATTATAATTTATCAAGCTTGTATATTTAAGTTCAGTAATTTCACTTAAATGACAATGAAGATTACCTATTAATTGTCATTTAAGTGAAATTACTGAATAGAACTTAAAAAATACAAGCTTGATAAAAATGGTCATTTTAGAAGAAAAATTCAAATGGCATTTAGAGGCTTTTGCATCTGAACTCTTCACATATTAATTGAGATAAGTGTTCTGCTTGCGAGCTCGAGTGTAGGCTACTTGCTGACTCAGCGGTGGTGGCAGAGTGATCTGAAGACGTTTAACATGATTGATGTCACATCCACAGACAGCGTGGGAAGAGTCTGACCCGACAAAAAATAGGATACAGGCTTATAGGTGCACCCACTGTGAGCGGACAAGGTGTTAGTATGCTCATCAGGAGATGTCGGAGTCATAAATGGTAAAATAAAAAGGCTATTGTTGCGATTATTTTTGGGAAAAAGCTGCATATAGCCTCTTTAAGTCTGATAATTCTGCGAATGACTGCAATTGCAGATTTCGAACTGAGATGCCAATTATTTTACCTTTAAACACTGTTGTTGCCTCTCAAATGCTGTGATTTAATGGTCGGTCTTGCATGCAATTCTCTAAAATACCCACAAGATTACCATTTATCGGCAGAAGAAACCAGGTAGATAACATTAGAGCGGAGGAGTGCTTGCGTTCACAAAACTCTGATGCAATAGTGATTGCCAGGGAATTTCTATGCAGTTGATAAGATGTTCCCAGTGAAAAATTAAATATTAAAAAAAACAAAAAAAAAAAAAAATAATTAAATGTACCCACCCATGATTTTCAGATAAACGGTATATCTGGGGACAGAGTTTATATCTCGAGTCACTGTGGCAACACAGCTCTCAAAATATATGCGGAGGTTAATGTGATGACCCAGACGAACTGTATGGCTTCCATGTTTATGATGTCACCCAAGAAGTACAGCAGCAGAGGCCCGTTCAGAGTGCCAATCACCTGCACCAGAAATGACGCAAACTATGACCATTCTACAAAGTATGACAATTCTAAAACAGTCTACTTCAAAACATTCAGGTAAAGAAAATAAAGAGTCCTGAAATCACAAATACCCCTGCACATACTTGTCATTAGCTTTAGTGAAACTGCAAGTCCTCCAGTGCAGATTGCGTTTGAAATGTAGGAACCCATGTTGGTTTGATGGAGTTACTGGTAATGTCAAATCTCCTGAGAGACAGTGGACACAAAATAAGATACCCCATCTTTATACCCATCCAGAAATAGTAAAGTGGGTAACATGGTTATATACGCATCCACTTACCTGCTGTAATAACATTCAATAGGAACTACTGCCTGCTAAGGCGAGCCACTCGATCTGGAAGAGGGTTGTGGAGTGAAGATAAGGAGGTTGGTGTATATAAGAGAGTCATCTGTAATCTGAACCATATAAAAGGTTAACTGATTAATTATTAATTTATTAATTATTAATTTATTAATTATTGGATTAACCATGCATTTAAGTGGTTGTCAAGACTAGACTTTATTAATAAGGCTTTGGTCTGATGTGAATTTAAATGCTGCACACAAGCTGCTTTGCTATTGTCTTAAACTACATTCAGAATTGTCAGCTGCTCACAGCAAACATTCTGTGCATATCCAATTGGCCTCATGCTACAGCTACATCATTCTTAGCTTAAGCCAGCTCCTTTCATTCCGTCTGCCATTATTGGCCAAGCCCCACCTAATTCAGGTGTGTCTGATTACCGTTGCCGAGACTTACTGAGGTCAGGCACACCTGAACTGAATCAATTTGTCCAATAATGCCAGACAGGAAACAAAGGAGCTGGCTTAAGTTCAGGAAGTAGTGCAGCTGTGCATAAAGCCAATTGAAAGCATGAAAAGCAAAAAAAAAAAAAAAAATGCATGGAATGCTATTTTTATAAATGATTAGAGCTTCATTCAAATGTGGTTTGAAAATTATATTCAAATTGCATTTCTGGAAATCCATTTCAGTCTCGACTGCTCTGATTTTGCGTTGACTCGCGTTATAAACCTTAGGTAGCCCGCCCCTTTCAGCGCGCCGCCTCTATAGCGCTGTATTTTCAACAGTGATCTTGCCTATTTATGAATCAACGTTTTGCTTTAAAATCTTTCTGGTCTACTGACATTGGTTAAGACATCTGCTTTAAACATTACAATCCTCATGATAACTTTCGTTAACCTTACATTACGTAAATCCACTTCAACAGCTAATTACTCCTGGACAGCAATGCCATAGAGATATACAGATTGACCGCAAAAACAGAAGTTCAAAGACAATATTCTAAAGATGGCAGTGCCCTTGTTTCTCTGGTGCATAAGGTCTATAGAAAGACAAAGTCGCTGCAGAAACAAGGTTGTAACAAAACAGCATATAACAATATAACAGACATTTTTAAACCGGGAAGATGACCGCATGGAATAAAGCTGCAACCAGCTAGTGCTCTACAGCTCTGCAGCTGCCTCAGAAGACACTAGTCCAACATGGGTCTAGCACATTAGTGTCTTGGTAAATCAGACAGCATTCCTCGTATTGCAAAACGGCCTCTGTTGTTTCAGTTGTTGTTTTTGATGTATGCCTACCAACCTAATGTCATTGTCATACACGCCAATGCAGATATTCCAGAAAACGAAAGTGTCAATGGACACACAATTCCGATCCCAACAGTCTCCGCAGCAACAATGTTGACGCAAGAAGAATTCTACAGATCAGATTCCAATCGGATGCACAATCCTTACGCTGACATTTACAGACCAATTCAGACTGGACGGTCAGTCCAAATCCAATTTGTGCAAATTATATTCATGTGGTTTAAAAACCTATTCAAATCACACTTTTAGAAATCTGGCCGAAAAGAAAATATAGCTATAAGGATGCCCAATTGGTATCTTAGCGAAGAGAGAAAAGGTATAAGACATGAACTCAGGCAATGGTAAGATCAGATGAACAACTGGCATCTCACTTTATTGGCTTGTTCAATAAAGCTAATTCTTCTGAGACATGGTAACACCCATTCCTGAGCTTTCCTTTAGAATCTGCTAACCAGAGAGACTTTAAAGGGGTCATGAACTGGCTTTTTAAATGTTTTTGTTTTGTTGTCTGAGGTCAACTTACTGACGTTCGCTTGAGGTTTCTACCTTCAAAAACATAAAAATGAATAAGTTATGGGCTATTTTCTTCCCATTGAAGACTAGAGGAAGTAAACGCCTACTGGCAGTGAGTGGATAACAGTTTTGGCATATTACAAACCGAGGCTTCAACTCTGTCGTTGGTTTCGTTGTCGGTGCACGTGGGGGAGTTTGTTTTTGTAAAACCACTTGTTGCAAATGTGTAACCGTAAATGATTCGTCCATACATCTTCTACCCAGAGCCTCAGATCCCGAATTGCGCAGGACAATGAACCAACAGCACCTCGAATACAGCGCATACTTGTAGACACATACACATAATTATTAGATATCAAACGATCTGTAACAATGCAATGCAAGCCAAGTAGATTATTTAAAAAATAAAAATATTACTCACATAAGTGTGTTGCACCACTCCTGTTGGATCCAATATAGAAGGTAACGTAGACTAATCATGTTCCATACATACAATGTTCGTACAGATTAGCTTTAACCGCTGATCGCTGAATAAATACTTCTAGGTCATACACAAAATGCATATCAGTTACATGTAATTGGTTGCTGATGTGATAGACGATACTGATTGGCTGCCACGAGAGTGACAGGTCCCTCCTAATTTGGTAAGGCCAGAGAAAGTCTAATATGGGGAGAACCATAGATATCCATAATAAAGTCTAGATGTCTCGTCGAACGCTGCTGGCCAATGGAGGTCCGACGTTTGCCCCCCGGCCATCTTGTCACAGGCAGCTCGCTCTATTCGTAACACTGCGTTTTAATGGTGCATGTACTCTTCAAATAACCATAACTTGCTCAATTTTTTTACCGATTTTCAAAAGAGTTGGTTTGTTGTAAACGTGTAGAGATGTTGTTACAACACTGCATACTTCTGAATAAGTTTATAAATAAATAATTATCCAAAATTATAGCCACGTTGAAATCGCTTGTAAGAAACCAAACCGTTTGCAAATCCGTTAAGGTTTCAACAAGATAAGAGTATTTGTGTTTGTGCTGATCACTCATACTTACGTCAGCCTGCCCCTTGACAAAATGGCCACGGGTGATGACAATAGAAGCTCCGCCGTAAGACATCTAGCCTTTATTATGGATATCTATGGGGAGAACTCCAACTGCATTAAACTTTCCAGTTCTGAACTGGTTGCAGTTTCACTCTGGGTCCGTGCATGCAGGGTGCTCACAGGCAGAGTGCAGAATGAATGAAGGTCTATAGAGCAATCCTAAAAATCCACTTTTCTCAGGATATAATTTTTTGTCTAGTAATTTGAATGTTGTATTCGAAAGAAGATGCAAAGAAATTACACATTACTGGGTGTTTTTTTTTTTGAGTCCCTTATTTGCTTTAAAAAGTCTTAGAAATGTCAACGATGTCATACACCCCGATATGACCAGAGACCTGCTTTATGGCAATCCTTCAGTCACTTGCACATTGACAGACGAGAGAAGCCGTGAAATTTAAAAATATTACCGTTATTGTGTCACATAATGTAGATTTAATAGTTTTTCAGTAGAAAATGTAGTGGTTTAAAGCTCAAATCTGTGGTTTATTTATAAGGAGTTGTGATAGCCTTTACCGGGTCTCAGCGCTCTCCAAACCGCCTTTCCAGCAATACGTAACTGAACCAGCAATATCCAGCAGAAA